>JAAWXA010000058.1:1969634-2007335 GCA_038090715.1 Florisuga fusca
CCTGCCCCCTGCCCCAGCACCCACCCAGCCAGCCCCCCCTGCCCCCGCAGCACCCAGACCCGTCCCGGAGGAGGCGGTGGGACGGGCTGAGCTCCAGCCAGGGAGCAGCATCATCTGCTCCGGCACCGTCTGCTCCATCCCGCAGGAGGGTTCGGCACTGCAGGCACTCGGTTCTGTAAATCTGCCTCACAGCTGAAGAGGAACCACACGTGCCATTTTAGACTTCCTTCCAGATGAAAGACCCTGCCTTTTCAAGAGATGTTTCTGTACCTCACCAGTGCTCTCAGATACGCCTTCTGAATTTTTAAGGAACTACAACGAGAGTTTTTACTTTTAAATTGACGAGTAAGGTGGAAAGGAAATCATCTACACATTATACAGACAAGAAACAAATTTCTTAGAACAGAAATGATCAGTGATAACTGTAATAAAATACAGAAAGCCAAGGCAGACAAAGTCCTACACCTGTCAGTCTGAGATGGAACAGCCTCAAGCCACAGCACTGAAGACTGCTGACCTACAGGTAAGGATTGCTCAGTATTGTGTATTTTAGCTAAAAAAGATGTTTTTCTTAAGCAACTGCTTTTAATTTATTATTCTGAAAACATAAGTTTATAAAAATCATCATTTAAAACATAAAAAAAATATTTAAATTACAAATGTTACTATTAAAATAGAATATTAAAGGGAACAATTTCTTTATTTCAGCCTCATTTACTTCTAAATACACAGTTTTAGGACAATAGAACTACTAATCTTTAAAATGTTTTCCTGACATACTCGTACTAGACTAATTCCAAATCTGATAGGAGAGTTGCTTCCGACAGTTGGTCTGTTTAATCCTAATATCAAATCATGAACTGACCCTCCCTCCTAACTTTTCCTCTTACATCTATTGCTCTAATCCTAGTTCCAATACTGTAACTGATGGGAGACGGGAAGGATCTTGGTGGGATTTACTGAAGCTTAATTAAAAAACCTGAATATTTAGGTTGTATCCCAAAATGATCCTACATGCAAACAGCTCAAAGCACTCCCAAGTTTCCGTGTGGATATTACTGTTTGTGGAGATACTCCACAGGCTAAAAAGTTGAGGGGCTAGAATAATTTAGACCCTTGCCTAAAAAATCAGAAATAAATTAGAATTTCACTTAAAAGGCAAATTAGGCTGTTAAATTTCAGATTTCAATAGCAGCATGGGTACTCCTGCACAATAAGAAGAAATTAAATGATTACTGGTGAGTTCTGCAAGACAGAAATAAAATTGTACCCTTGAGGTGTACTCATGCTGCAACCAAAGGAGCTTGCCTGGCCCTTCAAAGAGCTTTTATTCTACCAAGAAATAAACAATCCTATCTACAGCTGCTCTGGTGCTGCTCACTCACTCTGTCCTTCAGAACACCAAGAAAACATCTAACTGTAATCACTTTGGTCAGGGAAATCTGCAGTTAAACGCTGCCAATGCTGAATGCAGAGCAGCACCCAGCCTAGCTGGGAGCAAAGCTGGGGTGAAAACCCCTGTTTTCCTCACCACTGGGACAACAGCTCAGCACCCAGGTCTGCCTCAGTTATAGGAGCAGAGGTTTTGTGTTCAGCTGGAGATGAGAATTCATTCACAACCATTAAAAAAGTCCAGACTTCTCCTGCAGTACAGCAGATGTCTGCAAGGCTGATGGGACTCCTCTCAGCCCAGGGTTTGCCACGCACTGAACTTGCAAGTTTGGGAATTGTTTTAGCAGAAATCAGGAAGGAGAAGCATAGCTACAATCATTAATTGGTAAGAATTTATGAATATTGGCTGGATCACATCACCACCCCCTGAGAATCAAACAGCCAACCAAGGGCAGCCAGGGGCAAACACAATCCCAACCAAGAGATGTCAGATGTCACAGCCTTAGTTCGTGGTTTTTTGGACTACCCTGAATTTTGCCTTTTTTTATCAGAAGACAGAAGTACTGTTAGGATATTAAGATCTGTTTACACTTCTGTTTTTCCCCTCACTAACTATAGCTGAGGGATCTCCCATTTTTCTCCACTACATTCTGCCACCTGTGACAAACATGCAACTACCACCTCCAAATGCACCATCTCAAAGGGCTGAAATAGCACATGGTGTATTTTGCATACTTTTACATACTTTTATTCTCTTAAGTATTAAAATCCAGACAGTGCCTTATGACAAATGTTATAATAAGAACAGAAAAATAACAAAAATCACAGTCTCTTGGCAAACTTGCAAGAAGTCAAGTGTACCAACAGATCTCCACAGTCACTGCAAAAAATACCTCCTCCAAAGGAGGAGACCAGAGATCACAACCACGGATCCTGACCCCATCCAGCCTGGCACCTCCCTGAAAAAAAAAGGCTTTTCTTTTAGCACAGCTCAGCACAATTCACAGCTGTTGTGTTTTGTGCACTGGGCTTCCTATTTCTCTTGATTTCTCACAACAACAGAGAGACCACTTGGCACAGTCTTCTTCCCTGATAAACTCCATTTTGCAGTTCAAAAACAATTTCCGGAGACAGTGGCCACTGTCAACAGCTCCTGACTATAACTGCATTGGATATTTATCACGCAGCTGCATTAACTTCCATAAATAGATAAAATGTCCACTCAGTGTTACAGAATCTTCCTCATATTCAGGATTTAAAAAAAACAAAACAAAACAAAAAAACCCAACAAACTTGTAAGTATTATTCATATGTTCACTAAAGCAGTAAACCAAACTTTGAAATTTGAGAGCCAAGTTACAGAAGTCAAGAAAAAGTGCCTTAATGATATTAGAACGGTTACAAAAGTCAGCATGAAAGCAATGAGCATTTGTAACAGTCTGTGACACTTCCCTTTTATGTACTTTGCCAAAACAAAACGATTTGCAAACTCATAAAGTTCAAAGCACTTCTGTATTTCACCAAGCCAGTCTTGTTAATTTGGTGATCAACCACTTAACATCAAATGAGAAGTACTCACAGTTTCCAGAGGAACCCCAGAGTGGAATGAGCGTTCAGTCCCTCTGCTCACTTCAAGCCATGCATCACCTGGTGGAGCCTCTGCTCTGCTCTGGTGCTTCTCACCAGAGAAGAGGATGAAGAGGATGTTCTTGTTACGGGCAGTTTGACAAGAATGAAACCAGAACACACATGGAAGTGCAGCTCCTCTCTGAGGTGGAATCACTGCTCCTGCCAAGCCCATGCCCCCCATTCCCTGCACCAGCAGAGGAGGTGACCTCAGGGCCATGGCTGAGGAGCCAGAAGCTCCCTCAGCTCCATGAAGGCTGCTCTGATGGAACAGTCCTTTCCCAGAGCACAGGAGCTCAACCCCGGGGTTCCCCATGGCCACAGCTCTGCAGGATCCAGGCTGTGCCCCAGGCTGGGACCAGGGACACAGCAAGAGCTGAGTGGGTGTCAGGGTGACAAACACAGGAGGTAAAGCTGATCCTGGACACAAACGAGGTGATGCACAGCAGGGGGGACACAAAAGCCTCTGGTCTTACCCAACCTGGAATTGCTTTATTATTTAGGTAAAAAGCTTTCAAGATTTATCTCCCAGTACTAAATTATAAAGTAAACAGTGCAGCTACTCTGGATACAATTAGACTGCTAACAACTTTTCTGTCTAAAGACAGAAGGTAGAAAGGGACCATACCTTTAACAATTGAGGTAAAGGAAATCTATACCTCAATTACTCTACTTTTGAAAACACTAAAGTAATGCATGTGTAAATACACTGTTAGAATAACTTCCTGATGAGAGAAAAAGGCTCAGAAAGCTACAAGTACAGACTGCTTTTTTTTACTTCAGTTATTCCACTGAGTCTGTAACAAAAATTCAGAATAAAGTCCATATGAATGCAAAAATAGAGTGCCAGTTGATTCTGGAGATAAATAAAAAAAGGTTTTTAGAAGTTTTGATATTACAGGAACAAACTATTTCCCTCTACTTTCTTGCACACCACGAAGTAAAAAACATTAAATATTAGGAAAAAATAAGCAGTGACAGGAAATTTATACAGCCTAAATATATGCCTCTGAAATTTAAAAATAAAATTAATAGCTCCTCTGACCAAATCTGATGGGCTCTAGGTTGAACATGAGTGCTCTATGACTCTGCCCTAACCAATTCTGAAGTCCTGCTGGAAGATCTAAATAAGCCTTTGTGCAGTACTGGTCATGAGAATCTGAGCAGGTATGGCACTGCAGAATTACTCTGCCCTGTGTTACAATACACAGCTGGTCTCTTGTCTCTCACATAGGTCTCCCAGGAAGAGAAGAGGCCCTGTGTCCCAGAATGGAAGGTGCTCTAGATCCTTAACAAAAAGCATCACAGCAGTCAAATAAAGAAAGGTAAGGACAAGCCATTGATGCTGAAAGATTTACAGTCTAGCTAGGACTCTGGCAGTGGGAAGAGAACAGTTTTCAAGTACAGTGTGTTGCCATCTTAAATAAAAATGCTCATCATTACTGGTCTGAGTTGATGGCTGAAAGATGCAGAGGGAAAAGTGGACATCCCTCTAGTTTTAGCAACATCCCCCCAAACCTTACTCATTATCACCTCCTAATCCTAACGTAGCCATTCACATGGTAGTTATAACACCCATTCTCCACACCACCTTCTGCCCAGCCCAACCAACCAAACACAAATGCTTTGATGCCTTGAGCTTAAACATAAAGCCAGGTTGGTGGGCAGAACAACCAGGGGGAGATTAGCTGCCAGCTATGGGTGTGAACATGGGTAACACCTGCCCCACTGCTCCACTTACCCAGGCAAGCTCCAGAACAGCACCTAAGCTGGTCAGCATTTACAGTGTCTGCAAAAGAGATACAGAAAACACTGGACCAAAGGAAACAATTTCACCTATCTAACATAAAATTTCCATTTCTAATTATTGCAGGGTTGTATTCAGGTTCCAATCTGCTACATGGAGGCATCAGGTACCAACTCTGAATTGTGGCAATCAGGAAAGTCTTTATTTCCTAAAAGACATGGGTGGTTTCTTTTTTCCCAGCTCCATGGCATGTGTTTCCCAGTTGCCCAAGTTTTCACTTGCCAAATACAGCAGCACTGTATCTATATCTGTCCTGCCCTCCCTACAGCAGATAGTCCACCCCCATAAACATTGTAAAAGAAAAACAGACAGCAGATGTGTTTTCTTCTTGGAGATCCTCTAAAATTTAAATTTTCATGATACGAGAGGACAGCTCTAGCTTCTCTGTTATGCTAACACAGAGACAAACCACTAAATGTTTATTAAAAGTACTAAAAGTTTAAAAGCAAACTCTACTAGCTGCACAGAAGGCTTTCTTTCAAGTGAACATCAGAAAATATTGGCCTACATTGGATATTTCTGCACCTGACTAACAGAAGAGTGTTTTCTATGCCTCTATACTAAACAGAACACCTGTACAAGGTATATTCATACCCTTCACATGCTTCCTGGTAAACTATTGCTAAAAATACATAGAGGTCCTTGAGGGTTAATGAGACAGATCTGAAGCCACAGCATCACTGTGACTCAGTTCCCTCTCAGTTAACAGCCCAAGGCTTATACCTGCAGAAAAGGGGCAGCATGGGGTTGGGGAGAAGGGGTGGGAGTCCAAGGGAGCAGCAGATGGATTCCCAGCTGCAAACATCAGCACAGCCTTGAGCAATATCAACAGGAGTGTGGTGGCATCTGGAACAAGCTTGCTCTGCATCCCTGATGGAAACAATAACGTGGGGATGTCTGAGCAGCATGCCAGATTTATTTTGAAGTAAGAGTAGAAATCTTACACTAATTAATGGGAAGCACAGCACCATTTTATCTTACTGAGATAATGTTTCTCTGCTTCTAGGAAGAAAGACATTGTAAGATGTTCAACTCCAGCACAAGCTCCTCAGGAAACTGCAGTCACAGCACAGTAATAACCAAGACTGTCATTCCCCTGGTCTACTGCTTAATTTTCATAGTAGGACTCTTGCTGAACGCTGTGGCAGCTTGGATCTTTCTCTATGTTCCTAGCCAAAAGAGTTTCATTGTCTATCTCAAAAACATCGTTGTTGCCGACCTCCTAATGAGCTTGACATTTCCTTTCAAAATTCTTGCTGACTCAGAAATAGCACCTCTTCAGCTCAACATGTTTGTGTGCAGATATTCTGCGGTTGTTTTTTATACAAACATGTATATTGGGATAACATTTTTTGGCCTCATAGGTTTTGACAGATACTACAAAATTGTACAGCCTTTATTCACCTCCTTTGTTCACACGGTTAACTACAGCAAGGTGGTCTCTATAATCATATGGTTATTGTTAATTCTTATATCATTTCCAAATATGATTTTAACTAATGAAATGCCTAGTGAAAATTATTCCATAAAATGTATAGGTCTTAAAAGTGAGCTTGGCAGACAGTGGCACAAAGCTTCAAGTTATATCTGCACAGGGATATTCTGGGTTGTTTTTCTTCTGCTAATAATTTTTTACACTTCCATATCAAAAAAAATATACAACTCCTACAAAAAATTCAGAAGGAACTCATACGTGGCGAAGAGGAAAACCAGCCGCAACATATTCAGTATCATGTTTGTATTTGTCATTTGCTTTGTGCCCTATCACCTTTGCAGAATACCATACACTCTGAGCCAAACCAGCTCAAAATTCAACTGCCAGTCAAAAACCACTCTGTTCTACATGAAGGAGTTTACTCTTGTGTTGTCTGCTGCAAACGTGTGCCTCGATCCCATTATTTATTTTTTCCTCTGCCTACCCTTCAAAGAAAAGCTGTATCAAAAACTACATCTCAAGCTGAAAACTTCAATTGAAGTTGACATTTCTAAATCCAGAAGATCAAACATACTTGGGGAAAGTATAAACATAGTGTAGGTTCAGGTCTGTAAAACAAGGCACACTTCAGAAAGTTATTCAAGTCTCCAAGAAACTGACCAGAGGAGAATCTGCAACGAAACAGCAAAAAGGTTTCAGCATGAACTACCAGGTGGAGTTTGTCTTTTCAAACACATTCTTGCACGTTCCCAATATATTTGCTATGTACTGCTGATGCTAGGAGTTCACTATGGTGTGACATGACCCATCTGGATCTCAAAAAGGGAGAGGAATAACTGGAAAAAAACATTCTGGAGCTCCAGACCATGGCTCTCTGAACAGATTATCCAACAGACCCAATAACCAAACTGATTTGCTGCTGTTCCTCACAAAGCCAGGCACAAAACCAGGGCCTGGGCACCACGGCTCCCTCCCCTTGGCTTCAAAAAAACCCCAGACCAAGTCTTCAAATATCTGCACAGAGCCTGAAGAAACCTTGGTAAAATGTGTTGTATATATGTATATATACACATATACATATATATTTATATACAGATAGAGGACTTCTTAAGAGAAACCATATAAAATTAAAAACCCAATGTGACTGCCACCCTTGGGCATCAAATGCCAAAGTACTTTACAAAATGTGATGCTCAGTATAAGCAAGTATTTAAGAGGATCCTTCTATAACTTAAATAGCTGAGTTACACTGTACCATATTCCTCAGGACTTTTCAGAAATAACATAGTGTACACCAAAAATGTCCTTACCAAACTGAGATCCTAGTAACCCCCTTTCTGTCATTGCAGAAGGAGGCAAGAACACACAAGGAGCTGTCTGAACACACACGTGTACAGCTGCCTAGAAACTCTGGGGTACAATTAAATATAGAAAGAATGATTTATTGGGTTTTCTTACACTTTTGGCATGATGATAAAACATTACTCTTTGTACAAAGATAATAGCTGAAAGCCACCAACCTTCTATATATATAAATATGTCTTTTAACTATACTTTTCAGTGCAGCCTTGTTTTTTTAATTGATTTTACCATTGTACAGGGAAAATACAGTAATGAATAAAGTACGCATAAACACTTCCTTTCAGGCAATGGCTCTGGAAGCTGCATGCTTTCATTTTACTTCACAAAGATACAGGAACAGAAATAACATGTGCTTCACCTTTCTGCCACTGTGTTTCACTGCAGTGCTAGCAGATCAGCTCTCAGGGTGACAGATTTTTAGACAGAGTCTTTGAACCTTCTCCAAGGCTGTGGGGAACTTTTCTTGGTCCGACCTACAGTAACAGTATTATAGCACCAAGCAGGATTATATTTAAGTTAAAGGGCAGGTCAGCCCTTTAAGGTGCCTCCTGAGTTCAGCACACCTTTGGGGAGCAGATTTACCTCCACTTATTTCCTGCTTGGCTGAAGAGTGGTCCCAGAACAAACCCACAAAGCACCCAAGCCCTGGGGAGCCTGGGTGACTGCAGGGCTGGGGGACCCTCAGCCCAGGCCAGCCCTTAGGGACTGCAGAAGAAAGTTGCATTTTGGTTGTGTTCTTTAAAGAAAATACACTCAAAATTATTTATATGGCTCTTGCAGAGCTCCCTGGTTCCTGTCAAACTGAGACTTCGCAGGCTTTTCCTTCCAAGCAAGGGAAATAGTCTGCTTGGGACAGGAATCTACTGCTTTCTGGGAGATTAGATTTTTAGACATTTATGGCACAAAAAATTTAGTTCCTTACATGGCATGCCTTGGTATTTGCCTACGTAACTCTAAATAATTGTGGCTGTGAAAAAAAAAAGAAAAAGAAAACAAGAAAAAAAAGAAAAAAGGAGTAAGAGAAAAAAAAGAGAAAAAGAAAAAGGAAAAAAAGAAAAAAAAGAAGAGCTCCTACATGTAGGGAAGGTTCAGTTCTGCATGGGGAGCATTCCACCATAATACTAGTCCATATTTGCTCAAAAGGGAACGTACCATCATTCCAGACTATGAAGCTTTGCAAACTTTTTGATAAATACAGTCTGAACTTCAAGCTTATGACTAAACTTAAAACCAGACACTCTTGATTTTTTTCTGCACAAAGCCCTGTTACGTGATTTGAAAATTCCCATGGATTCTCAATTACAACAACATGCTAAAATGTTGGGGTTTCAGTACAGCTGTCAGGACTTCAGCACCCTTTCCTGCTCTTTAATACATTTTCTCCTGGTTAAAAACCAACCAAACAAACCAACCAACCAACCTTAATTTTTCCCTTATATCCTAATGAGTAATTTTGTTTTCAATAGTGCTTAGCAAATGCCCCAAAAGTTTAGAATTTTAATTGCTACCAGTAGAATGCCTATGTGCCTTTAAATCTGTAAATTAGGTGGCAGCTCTAGAAAAAACTGGAATTTCATGCAGGAATATTATAACGAATGAGGGCCAACTACATTGCAAAACCCTCATGCCAGATGGATTTTAATGTCAGACATATAAGGAGGGGAAGAGAGTTTCAGATTTTTAAAAACAAACCAAAAAAACCTGCCACTAATGTGACACATCAGGTCAAGAACCTGGGACGAACCTGGTGGAATTTTAGAAACTACATGACCCAAGTCCACATGGGGGGTTTAACCAAACAAAACATGTCCAGTCACACCTATGTGGACACAGAATAAAGATTTAAATTGATATCTTCAGGGTTGAAGTTAGGAAGGAAGAGTGAGAGGGCTCAGCCAGCTCAGAGCGCCAGTCTCCAACCAGCCAGGCACCTCTGACCATCTTTCCTCCACAAAAATGTATTTTGGATTGCAGTAACTAAAATCACCCCTGTCTAACCTAGTTCCCTGGTAGCCACTGGTGCCCAGGGTCCTGCTGGGTCTCGGGGGTCCCAGGGGTGCAGGGGGCACTGCCCACCTGGCAGATGGAAAAAGAGGGCTGTTCCCCCAGCAACTGGGTTTTTCTGCCACCTCTCTTTTAGGTAACTTCCACGTGGTTTGGTTATTTGAATGCTGGCTTTAACTGCGTCAATCAGCACATTTAAAAACCACAGACATGTTTCAGAAGGCAGCAGAGGAAAAGGCTGAAACACACACAACGGGGCTGCCAGAGCAGCAGCGGGACGCCAGACCTGGCAGACTCATGCTCAGGAGACCCCAGAGACAGGTATGTGCTTTTAGCCTGGGTCTGTTCCAGCATATCTAGATCTACCTAAAAACACAGCTTGAAATATTAACTGTACAAAGGTGTGGGAAGTCAGGCTCAGGTATCTGGCATCATCTGCAGAAAGCCAGTGGCAAGAAACAAACTGCTTTTTCCCCCATATTAAATCACCCAAGTATCTGCAATCATTTTGGGTTGCAAATTATGCACATCTGGATGAATGTTTTACAGCAGAAAGCAAATGTGTATGTGCAGCAGTTCACTTGTATATTAAAATTAGAAGCAATATGAGGAAATGACAAACAACTGCGGTCTCATGCTATTCAAGATCTAAATATATTAGTTTTCATTCCAATAAATTCTAATTAATGTGCCTCCTTTCCCACACACGTTCTGTGAAGCAGCCTGACAGTGTAGCAAAGAAGCCAGCCAACCCAGCCCTTGGTCACAGAGTAGTATATTTCATTAAATTAAGATTAAAATCTTCTAATTTTCTTCCCTACAATTTCTACTGAAGCCTAACGAGGAAATGAGCAAAATCATTTAACAGCTGCTTCTTTCAAGTGTGCTTTTTCTAAAGGCTTCATAAAATACAAGATTACTTTATCCCGTTAAAGCAGGAAGACAGCAGTTTGGAAAACTTAGGACTGATTAGAACCATTTTCTCATCAGATATATCTGTGTCTTGGTATATCTGTAACTTTCTTATTGGCATAAACTTCAAAATTCCTAGCACGTTTTCCATAGAATAAGACTTCTTTAAGTATTACCCTTTCTTAAGGCACAGTTCACACATTATGAACTTTTAGTATGACCATTATTAACTAGACATTTAATCTTAAACTCAAACCTTTTTTTCAGTGTTTTGGTTAGTTAAGGTTGTGTGTGTGTGTGTGAACCAAACACACACTCAGAAAGACTGACTTAGTGGAACAGTTTCTCAGAAATCTATATGCATTTAAGAACACATTCTAAAACATTTCAAAACTTTTCTGGCACGAGAAAAATGACCTCAAGTATCATGCTGAAGCAGCATGAAGAGAAACATATTTCTTTCCAATTGCATTTTCCCATGAAATTGATTTAAAAAACCCATAATATTGCTCGGGAAAAGCTCATGTCATTGATGACTTCTTGGATCTTTCTGTAGGTTCTTGGTATCTCCTAGCAGCAAAACCAACTTGCACGAGAAGTTTACAATGTCAAGCAATGTTTCACAGTGCTATGTTGGTGAAAAAATGGAAGCTTTTACCTATTTTTACTCCATGATTTTTCTCATGGGATTTATTGGAAGTTGTTTTGCATTATGGGCATTCACACAAAGAAATCAGAAACAGAAGTGCATGAGCATCTATTTAATTAACCTACTTACAGCAGATTTCTTGTTGACTCTGGCCTTGCCAGTAAAGATTATTGTTGACCTAGGAGTTGCACCCTGGACGCTGAGAACATTCCACTGCCAAGTTACAGCCTCTTTCATCTACCTGAACATGTATTTATCCATTATATTTTTGGGATTTGTAAGCATGGATCGTTACCTTCAGCTAGTGCACAGCAGTAAGATCTACCGCATTCAAGAGCCTGGATTTGCCAAGATGCTGTCTGCAGTTGTGTGGACAATGATTCTCCTCATAACAGTGCCTAACATGGCTATTCCCACAAAAACCATTGAAGAAAAACCTGGTGCAAGATGCATCGATCTCAAAACAAAATTTGGAAGAGACTGGCACGTGTTCACTAACTTCATATGCACAGCAATATTCCTGAATTTTTCAGCTGTGATACTGATCTCCAATTTCCTCGTTGTTAGGCAGCTCTACCAAAACAAGGCCAGTGAGAGCTACACCAGTGTGAGGAAAGCCCTCACCAGCATCCTGCTGGTAACCGCAGCCTACCTGCTGTGCTTTGTCCCCTACCACATTGTCCGCATCCCCTACACCCTGAGCCAGAGTGACACCATAACCAGCTGCCCCCTCAAACAAGCTCTCTTTAAAGCTAAGGAATCCACCTTGCTGTTTGCTGTATCAAACCTCTGCTTCGACCCCATCCTGTATTACCACCTTTCCAAATCATTCAGAATGAAATTCTCCGAGACCTTTGCAGCACCCAAAGAAGGGAAGGTTTCCAGTGATGAAGAGGCACCACGACCCAGAAGTGAGCAGTAGATGATGCAAAAATCACTGATTCTCAAGTACACCAGCCCGCAGTACAAAGAGCCCTTGTGCAGCTGCAGCACAGCCAGCACAGGCAGCAGCCTTCCTGGTCAATAAACCCAAGCAGGAGAACACTTGGACACCACAGTCAGTTTGTTGTACATCAAACAGCAGGTCTGAACCAGCAGAACACCTTTCAGAAACAATTCAATGTACCAGCAGTGACCTACCACAGACCAGCAACACTGAAGAATACAACATGTTACGACAGACTCAAACACACCTTATAATTATTTATGATAAACACCCAAACTACCCTTTTCTAAGTTAAATGCTGTATAGTTACTATATTAAATGACTTGCTGCAATCAAGTGAAGAGATTATTTAATAGCAGTTCATAAGCTGCAAAGTTTTCACTGACATAATTAACCCAAAAGCATTTTAGAGGGCATTATTTACTCCAGAAACTAATTCTAAGCTGCTACGATTAAAAATTATTTTCTTTGCTTACAGCACACCTGCAGTGTTCATAAATAAACTTCTTGTCCTTGCCAAGTTCCATTGCCTCTCCTTGCTGCTTCAATGAATAACAAAAAAGCTAACATGCTATTACAGAAAATGCAAGGAAATCTTGAAATTAAGGTAGAGAGTAAGTATAAATATCCAGTGCTTGTAAGTAAGTATAAACATCTCTTTGCTTGATTTATAAAAATTTAGCAAACAGCAACTACATTTGTTAATATTAAAATGTACAATTACTTTAAGAAATAATGCGTATATAGTCAATAATCAAAATTATAATTATCAATTTGCATATGTAAAATCGAGCTACCTGTGTTTGCTCCATCTGCAAATTAAACATATTGCAACAAAACTGAATCAACTTATCTTTTTTCTAGTCCTCAAAATGAGCAAAACAAAAACCAAGCTTGCAGCAAGCATCCAAAACTATTCTGAGCAGTAACAGCTCATCCGGTATTCTCATAATAATTCACCTAAATAAATCAGAACTCAAAACTTGTGGAGTAAGAAATAAAAGGCAAAGAAAATTGTGGTTATACATCACACCCTAACATGACACTTTGTATATTGATAGGGTTTAATATTGTTTAAAAGTTAACACTGACATTTAATTTAAAAAAAATACATCTCAAGTTGTTACATTGTCTTGAGGCTTCTTCAGTATTTGGACCCTTTTTACCCTCACAGTAGGAAACAGGAAAAGTCAACTGAATGAGGGTTTGGAATAGAGAATGTTATTCTTGGGGCTTTCTTCAGTTCCCATGAGCCTACTGACAAACACAGCAACCGCAGCAGCCAAAAACCCACGCTAGGAAGAGCCAGGAGTGGCTGGGAGGAAATAACACCATGATGTCCCTCACATTTCAGAACTCCTTTTCTCAGATATTTTGGTATCCATCCATCTGGTTAACTACAACTCTAATTTCCTAGGCAGCAAACTCCCATTAGACCCTGATGGTCCCATGGTGGTGCCTCCTTACCCACCTAAGAGCTGGCACGTCATTCCCCCTCCCGAGGGCTCCTCCAGCTGAGCCCCTGGGGTCACACAGAGACACCAGTGTCCTGCCCCGCAGCCACCCCTGGGCAGAAGCCACATAACCCAGCTCCCTGCAGGCTTTGCTTCCTTTCACTGCTCTGCTGCAAGCCCTGGCAGGAGGCAACTCACCAGAGGGATGGGGAAATGTGTCGCGTACTGCAAATGGCGCAGGAGGTCGTAGTTGGATGGGAAAATCACATCTCCCAGTCTTTCCCTCCTGACTGACTTCTCGCTGGTAGCTGAGATTCTTCTGTCTACAGAAGAGCTGACATTCTCACAAGTCTCCCCAGGCATCGGAGAAAAAATCTAAGTCATGTAAAACAAACGTTTAAGGTAAGTGTAACCACTGGCTTTTGAAATTCAGCAGCTGCATTCAGAGACAGGACTGGATTCTTGCTTATAGTTAAACATCTGAGGTTTTTCAAGGACAAAGCAAGGGTAATGGTAACCAAGCCTGAAATTTCAGATACATGCACACACTGTGTCTCTATGAATATCTCCCTTCTTATCCAACAAGTTTTAAACAAGCAGCATTCAGTCAGGAAAAAAAGCATGATGAGTCAGAGCAATCCCCACACTCCCTACACTGCTGTGACACAGACACTGAGATTCCAGGGACTGAGGGAAAACAACAAAAAGGGGTGAAGGGAGAGGTGACGAGACATTGCAGGCAGGCATGCTTGAAAACACCAGTGAGACAGAAGCCAGGAAGAAATAGGGGACTCAGTATCCTGCAAGTGGACCAGCAGTGACAGGTCTGGGCACAGGAGTCTGTGCGGATGCAGAACAAGCACCAGCCCAAAACAAATAAACTAGGAGATTCAAGAGTAATGCAGAATCAGGCAGCAGATCTGGAAAGACAGAGCCAAGACTCGGAACAGTCACTTGAAAAGCAAATGGTATCAATTTGGGGTTCCTTGGTGTCAGAGGAGAGGGTAATCTGCATATTTATTCATGCTTAAGCAAGACACAGGAAGGGGAGGGAGAGAGAACGTGTCTGTGTGCTGGCCCAGGGCAGTACAGGACAGCAGCTTGCTGTCCCACAGCAGAGGCAGAGACAGGAGGCACTGACACAGCAGAAGGCCAAAGGACAAGGGCTGTGGATGGAAGCAGCAAGGTGGTGCTGGGGCGTGGAGAGACACTCTGGGACAACAGCAAGCAGCAGATGCAGGCAGGGAAGGCATGCAGAGAATCAAAAGTTAAACCTACTGGGAACTCCGAACCAAAATCTGCCTTCAAGTCACTCTTGTCTACATCATCAAAAATACCAGCAGTTCCTGAGTCAATGTGCTCCACAATACTATGATCCTAATGATTGCCAGAGAGAAAAAACAAACATCAGACACATTTTATTGAAGATCCATTTCACTGATTCCAGGTAAAACCAAACATTCCACCTATTTAAGAAAAAGGTTTGATGGCAGGAAGGTTTCAGATACTGGCTTTTAAGTACTTATGGTAAGCATCAATTCACCAAATTTACAGAAAAACTTTACAGGGTATCCCCATGAGCAATTCTGCTCCAGGGACACCTACAGAACAGGAAGATGACTCTTGTACTTTTCCAGGGTACGTGTGCAAATAAGTTTTTCCACTGGTACATTCATAAGTCTACATTGTGCCTTTTCGTTCATCCCGAGGTATTTACACAGCAGACAAGGGTCAGTTCACTATATTTGCACCAAAACATCAATATTTACAGCTATAGACATAAATGAAGCTAGCTGATTATTTTCAGTCTTCTCAAAGAGAAAAAGACAAGGAGACAGAATAAAAAAATTGAGTATCTGGTATCTGAAATACTAGTGTTTTGGTGAAAATCTACTTTTAATGAAATGGAGTACCAAACATGGAAGAAGTAGCGCGAAGTGTTACCTCCAATTTCACATCATGATCCTTGGAGTAGTGTTCATCCCCATGAGGTGAGTGTGGTCTGGTAGCTGCAGTGATTGATAAGTCTCCTCGTGATATTAAAGTGCACATGTATGCATCATGGGAGAAAACATCATGCCGAGTGAATTCAGAAAAAAGCAGCACCAAATTCACAAACTCTGTCTTCTCATGGTCACTATTTGGGTCAGCTACTCAAAAATAAAAAATAAAAGAGTTAGACTGTACTTTCAACATGTAAATATTTGGGTTTCAACTATCCACATTCCAAACCCCAGCAAACTATTTTAAAGGCCTGCTAAAAAACACCTTGAGCATCCTGCACAGGTTTCTCTTTGTCTCCACAAACAAACCTCTTCCCATACAATTTGCATATTTCCATTTTGCTGTCAGCTCCAGAACTGGGACAGATCCCAGGCAGCAGTGGATTCCACACCCAACCCCATACACAGATGCCTCAGTTGGATGTGTGTCAGCAGATGAGCACTATGTTCAAATACTTAAATACTAAAAATTAAAAAGAGAGGGAAAGGGAGCGTGGACACTCCTTGCGTGAGGAAAAATTGCACATGGAGCTTTGGATTACAACAGACAACCCAGCAGTTGTCCTTCCCTCCCAAATTCTGTTACTATAGGAAATATTACTGTCTTATCTATACTATTTTTGTAGTTTTTTTCCATTTTTAAAAATACTTTCAGAGAAATCAAGATCTCTGCGTGCCACGCCTCCAAGATGTCAAAGCAGGATTTTATTCAGCTTTGACAGTGTAGTGGATTGTATCTAATAAACATGCTCACATACAACAGGAAGAAATTTATTAAAGTAAATGCATGTTATTTTGCAGTGACAAAGCAAAGCCTGGAGAAATATATAAATTATTAAGTTTTCATTTGTCACAGCTATATTTAATTTTGGTACCACAGGAAGGTTTGCAACATTGCAGCGAAGAGAAAACAGCTGTATAACATGGTGACTCTACTGGGCAACAAAACCTCCAGCTACAGAACTACCAAATCTGAACAGTCAACATTTATTTAAAAGCAAATCATGCTTTACTAGTTCAAATCAGATAATTTTAGTAATTCTCCCCAGCAGGAGCCACTGCCCTCCATACCACACACTGCACCCCAGGCCACTGCCCTCTTCCAGCACCACCATCACACCCTCTGCATTTCTGGAGACACAGAAGCTCAATCACCATAAACCAACACAATGCCACAAAACTGTCCAGTGCTCAAAAACACCAAAGAATATCAGTATTCCCAACTGCTCTTCCTACCCTGCCTTGCAGACCTGCCCGGGGGAAGGAGAACAACAGAATGTTTGAAAGAAGCACACCGGAAACACAAATAGTTTGGATAGTTTATTAAAACCAGGGTCACCACTGGCAGAAAAAATCAAGCACTGCAAATACCTCAGAGTCTGTATAAAATGTTTTAAAAGTTTCACCTTTTAGGGATATTAAAAGTTCTCAGTGTCATGTTTCAAATTATTTAAAGTCCCCTTTAATTTAAGGGCACCAGAAAAAAAATGCACTAACTAGGGGTATTTAAGATAGCAAAAACACAAGCTACAATATCACAAAGCAACCTACAATGAACAAAGCTCCTTTTTTCAATCCATTTGTCAGCTAGCATCTTTCAACTTTAGCACTTGTGTGTAATTTCCCAGTCAGTCACTTTGAATGTGAATGTGTCAAAAAGAGGCAAGTGTTTGATGTTAAATATGCATAGGGTGCAAGTAATTTCCCCAAATCTCACACATCTTAAACAGAAATAAACATAGTTTCTGCCAATTTCACTTTTGTTGAAAGAAACAAAAAAATTATAGAAAGATCCTATAAAAAGGCAGGAGATACAAAAACAAAATGTGCACATGAAAATAGAGCAGGTCATCACAGAAACCATGACACTCACTACAGCAAAACACTAACTTCATCAGCCAGACAGCACACCAGTTGCTTCTGACCTATTTTGAACGTAAATTAGTTAATACTCACATAATGAGGGAGCTTGTGTGTCTAAAAATCTCAGCAGGACATTCTGAAAAACAGGAAGACTGGAACCTGTCAAGGAGGCTGAAGACAGAGATTCCTTTTCATCTAGGACTTCAGATTCACCACATCTCTGCACAGTTAAATTTAAAAAGCATAGATATAGACACAAATAAATGTAATATTCCCAGTTTCCATCTGTGGCAACCAGACATGTGATTGCTTCCCACCTCTCCATAAAATCTAGACTAGTTCTAGAACAGTTTCTGTCCCATTACCTTGTTTGGTTATTTCTAAGGTGTTTTATTTAATCACCTTGGACTACTATTAAAAAGCAATGCCCCAAACAAGTACCATCACCTGCAACAACATGGGTTTGGATACAAGCAAAAATTTAAGAAACAGAACTTTCAGGACCAACGTGAATACAAAAGGTAAAACTCTTGTTTCTGCAAATTACACTAAACACAGCAATAACTGGGGCAAACATCTCATCCCTGGCTGGATTTCAGTTTGAGTGAGGCAGAAACAACACAGTAAGCTCCCTTCCCCCTAACTAATGGGTTGTGGTGAGGAGCAGGCAAAGCAGAGATGCTTTGGAAAGTGAAAGTCTCACTGCAGCTCAGGCTGTCTGTCTGTCTGTCTGTCTGTCGACACAGATGGGCTCTGGAGAGTGCTCACCCATCTGTCCCCACACCCAGGCTGAACAGACACCACACACTACTTTCCTGGGCACTTCTTTCTCCAAGGAAAAAACAACTCAAGGGAACACCCATCCAGAGAAACGTGCCTGTGGGTGCTGCAGGGATGTGGGGGGTGTAGGGCAGCAGGGGTACTGCTGGTCCAGAGCAGCAGCAAGGCTGCTCAGCAGAGCTGGGACCACAGAGGGCTCACAAAGAAGTGTCAGCTTGTGCCAGCTGGAGTAGGATCGTCTGCCACAACAGACAGATAACAGTTTACATCCAAGATGTCACTACAGTGTCCTGCTTCTCTAGTGAAACGTTTCAGTTCCCCTCAAAGAGAAGAGCTTCTACAGAATGCCAGATTTAAAGTTGCACTCAAATCTTGTCTCAAAGCAGATCTTAGTTTGGGAGCCTGAACAGGGATGAACAGCCCTGACCCACCCAATATTTTTTTTTTTAAACAACCTGTTCACACTCTTGTAGAAGTGGAGATAACTTACTTCTGCTTCAATTTCTGCTTGCCTCTTCTCCAGGAGTTTGGCTACAGCCATGGCCCTGTGCTTACCAGACCTTTTACAGCTCACAGCCCATTCGCAAAGCAGCGTCACCACCGCCTCGTCGCTGGGGGCCACCTGTGCAGTGCAAGAACAAAGGCAAAACCATTCACCCACACAGCCAACAAGCTTGTATCTGACCACAACCAGCATTCTGGGGATGAAGATGAAAGCTGGTTTTGTCCTTTGTACTGACAGATGCACATGGTTGCTTTATTCATAGTCTTTTCCAATGAAATATAATCTGGAAGCCAAAGGGGGAAGTCTCAGTTTTCACACTGCTGATACTCAAATCAAAATTGTTCTGTAAATTTTTCCTCACAAAAACAGAAGAGGGTGATCTGCTTTATGAGCAAGAGAAACAGGAAAAGCACACCACACAGAGCCCCTCCGCCCAATGAACCACACAGAATTTACACTTTCCTTCCATTAATTCTCCCAAACTTCTTTCATCTCTTGCCAGGCTGTTATCTGCCTCTCACTGATGCATTAAAAAAAACTCAACAACCCCAAAAAAACAACTAACCTCTAAAGGTTTACCTATCAGATAACTTAGGTCAAGAAACTCCAGAAAAGATCAATTTATGTCTGACCTAATACAGAGATGTTTAAGAAGCAGTCCATGTCTTTAGAAAATACGTACATACTGAACTGCAATGGGATACAGAGTGCTTACAGCTACCGAGTCTTCATCCAGTCTGTTTCCACTCACCACCCACACTGTGGAAGTTTCTTTCGTGAGTGTTACTGAACTGGATCTGCTGAGCTTCCTCATTCCTACCCAACCTGGTTACTGTCCCTGAACATTTAAATACAAACCTGACCCGCAAATTAAGCAGATTTTCTTATCTGTTTATCTTTCAGATGAAGTGATTTTCTTCTTGGTGTGATTAGAGGGGATACACTTACAAGTAAACAATATAATGTCACACATGGCACCCTCAGAAAGCAAATCCTTGACTCAGGGTGACCACTGATCACACACTCACAAGCACTGAAATTAGTGCTTTGAAGCTATCTCAGTCATCCTCCTCAAAAACACAAAAACCCCAGCAGCAGGCTAAGAAGCCTGGCATGTATGTGCACACCCAGCACACAGAGAAGTTTCCTGTAAATAGGGGTGAGCAAGAGATACCAAATGACATAGGGTGGGGAGAGTGGGGAAAGAGGGGAAAATGCTTTTCTCATACCCAAAGGAAGCAAGGCAGCAGCCTCACCTCTGCTGGGCTAAGATGTAGTCACCTAACAACAGAAACAGGGGCACACACTGCAAATACTGCCAGCATGCAGAGAGACAGAGTTACACACATGCATGTGCACATGTATGTAACACTTCCTTCAGACACTGCCTGAGATACTAAAGCCAAGAACATCAGCCTCTTACTCAACTGTTCTCAGAGCTACACTCAGTTTTACTTAGAACTGAAAAGCCAAACCACCGAAGCCTGGAGCTGGTCACCAAACCACTTCCACCCCTGCTGCTCAAGGAACAGATGTCTCAGCCTCATGACAAACATGAACACAGCCCAGGCAAACCTCCAGCCACCATATACACAAACACACACAACCAACATTCAAACCAATCTCATGTGCCCACGTTTTTGGGGTCCTGGTGAGTGTTATTTGGAACTGTGTGCCTGTGCTGTTTACCTCTGCCCAGCAGAACACAAGGCTCAGCAGGGCTCAGCAGGGCTCAGCAGGGCTCAGCAGGGCTCAGCTTGCCCTCCAGACTGTAATTGACAGATTCCTCCTTTGCACTGCACACCCCACTGCCTAAGGTAAGGCTTACTTACCCAAGCACATCCCTTTCAGGAAGCTCATTGACAGTGAGTGCAGTGCAAATTGTGTGATCAACACCAAATTGCACATTTACAGTGTTAGGTAATAAGCCAGTGACAGTCACAGCCTTTTTTTTTTTTTTTTTTTCTGAAACTAAAGATTGTATCAATTACTTGTTAGTCCAATTTGAAAACCCAGGGCCAGTTGACCTTTTTCTGATAAAGGTGGATATTATTTCAGTCATTTCAAGAAATGCTATCAATTCTTTCCAACAACACTTCCATGTGTAGCTCTGTAGAAGATAAATAAAGGACAGACATTTGTGTATCTCACGAGAAAGTAACATGAAATTATCCTAGTCAAGACCACACTGAAGTCTATCAATTACCTACAGATAAATTCCTCATCTGTTCTACCTCAACTTCAGGAGATTTCAGAGGATGACAGATCTGCTTCAAGCATCTTAATTTCAAGGGACAACCTGTTCTTTTTAGGTGTGGGTGGTGTTAAAATTAAACCAGAAAAAAGACAGGTCTAAAGTTAAGAAAATGTAGAGAGGTAATTCTGTTCCTAAATGAATTGTCTGCTAACACTGTGATATTAGGGAAAAAAATATAAAAATAGCTCCAATTCTTTGCCTTTAAAAATCAGGATTACATCCTCAGAGATGCAGAATCCAACACCACCACAAAACAAACACCTAGAAGTGAATACACTTCCTAAAAATCAGTGTTAGGAATATACACAGGCAGTAAAAACTCTTCAATTGTAGTTTACTAACTAAAAATGCATCCTTATACCTCCTTTCCCACAGACACAGCAGGGCTGGGGTTTTTATTTGCTTGTTTCATTTCCAGCTACGTCATTCCAGAAAGAAAAATATTAACTCTCTGCATTTGTAACAAGCCCTATTTGTAACAACCCTGAGAACCCAGCTCCAGACAGGACTCTTTCACTCAAAAATTAAAAGCATCTCTTGGCATCATGACAATTCAGTTGGACTTCAAGGACAACATGAGAAGTAAAACCTAAATCCAAGTTGTGAGACCTAAGCTTTAAAAGCAATCTGAATGCACAAATACCCATGAAGTCTCAGGATTCCACATAATGATTTCAAGAAATTCACTATCAGTCCTCAAAAATCAAGAGCTCTCTCCTTCCATCTATTCCCTAGTGCATCCTAGCTATAAAAAACTGGTATGAAGTTTCACTTAATAGGCATCCCCCCACACTGTTTATGTGTATTTCAAGCTATACATCACCAAATTGCTTTTTTCTCCATGGGAGACTGACAAGTTAAAAAGTCACACCAACCATTCTAAATCAAAACTAATTAAGAGGAAAAAAAAATCCTTTCTCAATTTCCTTCTTTAGTTGTATCTCAGAGACACTATGACAGATAATAAAATACATGTAGATGAAAAGTTAGGTGAGAAGTGAGTGGCTTTTAGCCACAGGATGATGACAGGTGAAGGAATTTTCATAGACTTAATGCAAAAGGTCTCTTCAATTCTCCATCTCACTCTTCCAAGGACTCTGCACAAATTGACTGAAGCTTCCAGAGGGAGTCACCTTTACAAAGGGGTGGAAAGGAATCAAAGGTGTTCCAGACCTGGGTGAGTGCAGTGTAATTTTACTCTTATTTAAAACTGTGGTTCCAAAGAATGTTTATCAATATGGTGATAGGTGCTTTACATACAAATATTAATATATATATATGAATATAAATATATATATATATATAAAACAATACAAGCTGCTTACTGGATTTATTTTTTTGAAGACACCTCCACAGTAACTCCCACAGCAGTAAACACTCTGGAACTGTGCACAAGAGATGTTTTGAGTCAAGGAAATGGCAGTTGGAAAATATCTGTGGCTATATATAAGGCCAGTAGTTTTCTCTGCAATATCATTTCAAATGAAAGTGACTTCACTGCTTTATGCCACATCACAGATTTCTAGATCTCAGGTCCTCCTACTCAGCCAAGTCTATCAAGACAAACATCCTCATGACAGACATTTTCGTGACAAAACAGAACTCCTCACCACCTGACCTGAGTTTCCAGCTGAAAACAGTGTACATAACCTCACAGCTCATGGCCTTTTTTCTGCCAAGAAAAACAGCCTAAGTTTATCCAGAAGGAAGGAAACAGAGACACACAAAAAAACCCCAAAAAAACCCAAAAAACAAAAAAACACAAAAAAAACAGCTTTGCACGTGGTGGCATCCTTGAGCAGGGAACCTGGCAGTGCTGCCCTGGCACCCGGGCTCACCACCTGCCTGGGAGGGGAGCACCTCAACGCCAGACCAGGGACTCAAACCTAATGTGGGAAGTTCCAACATCAAAATGCACCAGTACCGTGCATCCGGCATGCCAAGGCAGTCTGCTGTCTAGCTGCCAAAAGTTAAGCCCAAGCCAAGCAGCAATGAACACCCGTGAAATCTCCAGAAGTGGTAAGAAGCTGCAGACAATTTAAAAGTTTCATTTTGTATCAGCTCCAGATCCAGTATGATCAAAAAAGACCATGAGCAGAGAGGTAGCCCTGCAAATTAACTAGAGAGACTTTCACTGAAGTGTTTGGTACACAGAACTGGGGAGCACATTTTTAAGAGAGCTGGAAACTCAGGGACAAATTTCAGAAAACATGAGTACGAAGTTTTATTTTACTATACTTAATAACCTATTAATTTATTACTTTCTACAATAGATGTAAAAGTTGTTATCAAACAATAATCTGGAATGTCATCCAAAACACATAAGATCTTGATAGATCATTTCTTCTAAGTAAGACTTAGCAGGACATAGAACACAGTTCTCTTAAGTAAAAATAAAACTGTTGTCTGAAGATTACGAATTGAGATGAGAATGCAGCCATTACCTCTTGATTATCTTTATTCTGATTTGCCCAGAAAATCTTATGATAAAGTGTCTCCATTGAATTGCTGGAATCTGATCTGTCAAAACAGTGTCGATCCAGCACTTCTAAGGTGTGCAGCACTCGGCTGATGGTCACCCCTAGAGATGGCAGTTAGAGGGGGGAAAAAAAATAAAAATAAAAAAATGTTTGAATAGTAGACATTGCATTATGTTCATTTGTCAGATCCCCAGCTAGAACTAATCATGGTGCAACAGGTTTATACTCAAAGAACTGATGTAAAAGCTAGAGATCCCAACATTTGCTTTGAGTTGTGTTACCTGCAGTTGATTCTTGGCACTTGTCAAAAGACCACCGCACCTCCACAGCACGACCTCTTTGTTTTATTTGCTGTTCCACTTCATAAATCTTTGCCCGAACCTGTAAAAAAGATGGTTCCTAATTAGCTAGTGGTGGGAAGCCTCCATTTTCACTTCAAGCTTGTGACAGCTTTCCCAGCAGAAGCAAGGTACCCTGTGGTGTTCCACAACACTCACTACATTTGGGAACAACAAACCAAATCATCATTTTCTTACATTCAACCCAGCAAAGGTTATCTTTCAGCATGTCTGAAAAGTCACATCTCAATACAGCATGCCAAGCTTCCTCTTACTTGCCATTTTACATCTCAAAGTAACCTCAGTTTAGTAGCAGAAAACGTCTGAACATAAATAAAATTCCTGGTATTTTCACAAAATTGGTGCCTGAATGAAGTACCATGTAAGGTTACCAAACACCATCACAAAAGTAGTCCTGACACTAGGCTTACAGTGTCTGTCTAAGCTTGGTTGTGGATCCTAATGAAAACAAATCATTACTTGGGATACATAAAAGAACTTAATATATCTGACCATGAGAAAAGCTTACCTGCTGATTAAATGTTGAATTTCCACCTGGCATGGGTAAGCTTGATGGAGCAACTTGAAGTAAATCCAGAGGTGACCCTGGATTAATGTTCTTATTTTCATTTGTGGAATAATTCCACACCAAGGCACTTGGGCAACAAAGGGTTACAGTCTGCAAGCAATAGCAGAAGACAAAAATTTTTTTCAAAACATGTGTGACAGACAATACTAACAATAAGAGCCCATGGAACTAGAATCACTTTTGGTATGACTATTACAGTGTAAGAAACAAAAAGACAGGCCTATGCACAATGACTTTAAAACACACATTTGAGGAAATTCAATATTATAGTATTTTCCTTATTTAAATATATACACGTTCAATTTCCATTTGTATTGCTTTCATAAGGCAGTCATAGACCACCACCAAAGGTTAATTTCTGTCAGATCACTTCCATGAAACGTGACTGGGCTTTAGGCAAAAGAAGTCAGTTTGCTGTTCACCTTACAGAAAGAAGCTACATGGGAAAACTTAAAACTTAGAGAATTAATTCAAATCAACTATTATCAAGATTTTAAAGCACAAAAAGAGTCATTGAGATGCACAGTGAACTTAAAAAAGATTTTGCATTGACAGGCTTCCAAACAGTCATTTTACAACAGCCTGTCAGCAGGTACCACCCTTGGAACACGTGGTATGGTGCAGAGCAATACCAATACCCCTTGGTGTTTTGGGGTCAGACCCTAAATATCATCTAAAATGAATTGATTCATATTATATATGTAGATTTTTGAGACTGCTGGATTACTTCTTGGAAAGCTGCCCTGGTCCAGTTCCGAGCAGCACCTGAGCAAAACCACTGCCTGGGAAATGCTCCTCTGAACGCCTGTGTGAACACAGGCTGCCCTCTGGATCTGGGCAGCACAAGGATGAGGGGCAGAAAAAAGAGCAGAGAAAACAAACCCACAGAGCACAGGAGGAGCAGAAAGAAAACCTGCTGTGTTGCTTGAGAGAAAAAATGTAAAGCTGCCAGAGGACACAGGCAGACCCCAGCAGCCCAGGACAGAGACAAACTCTGATGATCCCAGGACAGATCAGTCTTGAAAAGTCACAGCATGCCAGGAGCCAGGGTCTGGCTTCCTGACTCACACACCAGCAGCAGAGAGGGATGTGGATGTTCTCCTCTTTCCTTTCCTCAGAAAGCACCGACTGAGTATGCCTTGAGGACAACCCCAGGTGCTGAACCTCTGCACTGCAGTAACAGTGGGAAAGGACTCTTTCACTGCAGAGGTGGTCTGGGACAGGGTGTCCAGAGAAGTGGTGGAGTTGTTAAAAATCCAGGACAGGCCCCTGGCAAAACTGCTGTAGCTGACCCTGCCTGAGAGAAGGAGGTGAACAACAACATCTGAAGAGGTTCCAGCCAGCCTCACGCATTCTGTGGTTTTGTGATCCCGTGAGCATCAGCATACTCCTGGTACCACCACCAAGACATCTCTGCAACCCCCAGAGACAGACATCCCAACAGACACCATCAGGAGAGTTTGAAGAAGTCTCCCAGGTCAGCACTCAGGAAAGCAAACAACTGTAGCTCATCATACAAGTCCTTTTTTAGAAAATAATTACTCTCTTGACAATTCTGCTATTGCCAAGCAACAAGCACAAGTGAACAGCCTCTTCTGCTCCTCTGTTTTAAAAATCGTGGGAGTTGATAAGGCAACATAAACAGCTCACAAGTCTGACAAAACCAAAGTCACACAGCCTACAGTGGCACCAAGAGCTGGTGACAAGCTGGAAAAAGCAAGGAAACCCTAAAGGTTGGAGCTTGCAGATGTAAACACGGTGCCATCTCCCGTCCAGCGGTCCGGGTCTGGTAGAACAGTGCAGGGTCACTGGTGACAAGAGGGTGGTGAGATGCACAGAGCTTTTCTGCAGCCAGAACACTCCTCCACAGAGGGAAGGCTTGGCCATCCTGGCAGCAGAGTCACTCCTTTCCACAGCAGAGGTGCAGACACATGGGCAGCAAAAGCTTCTCCAGGTGGTTCCACCATTGTGCTGGTGTGGAGACCCATACCCCCAAGGGCCCACACTGTCCTCACCCTTTAACAGACATGGGTACACGTCAAACCACAAGTAGCACACCTTGTCACAGCCAACCCCCCTCTGTTGCTTATGGCCTGAAGAATATAAGCAGATATTCATCCAGAGAAGAGTGTCCTACCTGCAGCATGCAGCTCAGCCCATACACCAGTGGACGGTGCTGAGGACAGGAGAGGAAATCCGAGCAGGTCAGCTGCAGTGGGGCCACCCCGGGAGCAGGGGCAGTGGGGCTGGGGGCTGCCAGGGGAGGGTTACTTGGGCCAAGAATCATATGAGGGTTAGGACCATCACTCAGCAGCAGAGACAGGCGTCTGGCACAGAAGTAAGCGAGGCGACGGGACAGGTAAGCTGACTGAACAAACTCTTCTGAATACTGAAATTTAAATAAATGCAGAGTTTACTACACAGTCTGCTCCACATACTTTTTGTTCAACAACCTAACATTGAACATGTGTGAACTAGAAGGGATTATCTCCAATATTTTCAAGAGTCCAGAAGTTAAAAAACAAGAAACAGGCAACTGAAACACACATCTTTACTTCTGTCTCAAACACTTCATCTACCCTCCAGTTACAGTAACAGAATCCTTCTACCAATTCACATTAAGGATTATAAAGCATGAACATTTTAAGGCTCTTTATAAATTCCAAACATGCACCAAAAGATATATTGCACTACATGTTCTAAGTAGAAATGTTTATATTTTACCACCACAACATTAAAATCATTTAACATATATAAATCACACTTATGTTGATTCTGGCTTTGAAATATGCAGGTACCTGCAACATCAGAGGCAACAACAGTTTAAGCAGCTCATCATCAGTAGGTCTAATTTTTTCCAGAACATCCAGTATCCATGTCAAATACTCATGTCTCTCAAGCATTCCTTCCTTAAGGGATTTAAAATGACACAACACATTAACTAGGAGCACTGAACAAGCTGGTGCATGATTACAAGTTTTATTTCAGTTCTGGTTTTGTTCTCATTACCCACATCAGCACAGAGCTCCAAAGACTTTCCAGCTCCAGCACCAGCACCCATGTAGGAACAGCCACCATCATGACATCCCTATGGGTAGGGAAGGATTTGTGCACAGCACCAGCAACCTCTGCAGCTGGGGTTCAGCAGGCTGCCCAGCCTTCTGCTGGCAGACAGACCCCCTCCAGACAACCCTTCTGCTACTTCTGTCCTCGGGTAGATATATCCAAAGCCACTCTGTACTACAGCCATGGGGAACTGAGCAGCCAGACCACTGCTCCAACACCCAAGGCCTCAACCTGATCCACAGTCATTAAAAACACCCTTAAAAGAGGGGACAGTATATAAGAGATCGAAGAATTCAGTACATTGCTGAGATTACAATCAAGCACACTAAGTAAATAACACTTTTTTTGGCTAGCAAACCTTTAAAATAAATTAGCATTAACAATTTAAGCACATCTTATGACAAAAGCTGCCACTGAGTTCTAAAATCTAACTTTCCAGGAATGGCAATCTTAAAAAAAAGGTTTTTTTAGCCATGCACTTCTTAAAGTATTACCTGAAACATATAAAATGACAATTTTTCATTATATTCCCACTGCTTCAGGGCTTGCTCCATCTCTTGAGGCATGACTACAGAGCTGTTGCCTTGGCTGGAAGTCGCATGACAAAACTCTGCAACCTTTGCCAGCTGCTCCCGAAGGTACCTGGTTATAATCTGAGTCCATTCTACAAAAGGAGTTGACAATTAGAACACCTCAGGTGATAAAAGATTTCTTTCACAGTGGGAACTGAAGCAAACTTATATTGCCTTTGTCATTAAAAGTATTTCTCCAAAACTTTAGCCCCCCCTTTGCATGGGGCTGCTCTGCTGTGGATCAGTCGGGCTCTGATCCCAAAGCACACACTGCCTGCTAGCTCAGTGTGACATAAAAACCACTGACACAAGGCATGCCTTTAGGGAAATCACCTGTCTCCTTCATCAGATTTCAGCACTCAGACACAAAGCAGCCTTGAAACAGGTGAAATACACTGCATTATTTCTTTCCACCTGAACCTTTATGCCCCTCTTCCTTCCCACTCCAAATACAGCAAACATAAAACCCAACGTAACTTTGCACAAGCAATGGGATATAAAACTGTTCTTTCTATAGCCACTCTGAAACAGACAACTCCAGATTTTCACTCTGATGAGAATGCAAAAGCTCAGGAGCAGCTACCCTGGTCAAAGTGACCAGCACTGTGCAGCAGTCTGCCAGTAAGACACTATCTTTGTCCTAGACAAGTCAGTAGGTGCTGTTCAGCAGACATACAAACATACTAAAAATTATCAGCTTTCCTCTCTGCTTCTGCAGTGATTATACTTATATTATATATATATTATATATAGTATATAGTATAATGTGCAGAAATTAGTGAACAAGGGTATATCTGTGTGGTCACACACATAAAGCTTTGGGAAAAGAGGAACTGTAGGGAAGGCAATCTCATAACAGGACCTGGAACGATCAAGGGTATTTGTTGAGATCCCAGACACAAGCCTCTGACAGAGCTGTATTTAATCAGCAGGCAGCACATTTTAGAAAGAGCACACTCTTTTATGAATACATAGTGCAGTTGCTCTGACAACCTAAGCCTGTTTATTGTCAGACTTACAACCACCACCTCAAACACAACTATTTTCAGTGCTTACTACCCCCCTCAGACCTCAGCTAGCACGTTCGTTCTTTTTTTCGCTTTGAAGCACACTACTGCCCAAAAAGCTCTCAACAACCTTAGCAAACCAGAGAATTTGTACAGAGGACACAATCTTCAGCAACCCATGTCAGCAGGAGTGGGGAACTGTGCTCATCTCCCACCACTGACCTCCACTTCTCTGACCCCACTACAGAGAAGTTTTAACCCCAGCACAGCAGCCTCACAGAGTTCACACACCAACAAAAGCACCAACTCCACCTGTTATCTCAGTCTCTCTTCCTCCTTGCCAGATGCCTCCCTCTTGTTATCTCTCAAAATGAGACTTATTTTTTAAATTATCGTCAAAGAACAAACATAGGATGTCTGCTAGAAAACAGAAAATACATATTTTGGGGCTTCAACTAGGAACTCACACTGAAATTAAGTGTCACATGTCAAATAAGCAACAACAACAAAAAACACACTACAGAGCAAAATTTTAAAGAAACAACAGAAAAGGTTGATGGGAGGAAGCAGACATTGCAGCAATACAATGATGTTGCTAAACAGCAGTAAAAGTATCTGCTCTGAGCACAGTTATTATCAGAACAAAAAAGGAAAATTGTTCACTCCAGGCAGCAGAAGAGCTGCAGGTAGCCTCTGTAAACTGTGAGACTCAAACTACAACTTTGATGATAGTTACAGAACCTTTGACCTTAAAAAGGTGTCCACTGCTTGGCCCAATGCCTATGTGCCAGGCAATGCCATTTAAGTAAAAACATTGCCACCTGAGTTCTAATAAATAAGCGTTGAAATTCACATTTGACACCAGGCTTTCTGAATTAGCAGGTCTGTTCATTCCCTGGTAACATTTATCTTAGCAGAGCCTTTGCCACTCCTGCCAATCCCACAGAGACCACTGGTGCTGGTGGAGATGCTGCACCTGGAGATCTAGGGAGGAATCAGAAGTATTAATTCTGCATGGTTCTTCGTATTCTTTGACACACATTTCTGAGCAAAACTGATTTTAAAGAATTTTTATTCCCCTTCCTACTACAAAGATTCCACTGTGGACACCTAGTAACACCAAATCTATTAAAAGTAGAATAGATTCCTTGAGCTCTTATTATGCATTTAGACATTAGAGATGTTTATTTACCAATATTTGGGTCAGTGGCCTGCCGTTTCTTGATTTTAGCTTCAGAAATAGCAGCATAGTAGGCACATGTCATTTTAATCAGCCATGCCGCTCGCAGCAGTGGCACAGAGTATTTTGCTAAGTAAGCAAAAACATCTTCTTTTTTACTGAGAATCGGAACCTGAAATAAAATAGGAAGCAAGTTACAGCCCTTTTTACACTTTTCTTTAAAGAGTGCATCAGCATTCAAGCTGATTGCAGACACGAGAATTTCTGTAAACTGTTCCTTTGCTTAAGAAAGGGGCCCTGAAGTGAAGCGTAAGGCAAAGAAACTGCCTGTTAGTTAGATAAACATGTCTGAGCTAAAATACAACATATCTGAGCTAAAATACAGCCAGGCTGAGGAACTTTCTACCAGCTTCACTGACAGATCAGGAGCTCCCCTTTGCCCAGGCACCCTGCTTGCAGAGAGGGAACAATTCTGTACAATCCAGTATCCAAGAAACAGAGGAAGGATAATTTTAATACCTTTTTTGCTAAAAGAGTCAGTGGTTTACTTCCTGCTAAATCTGTGAACCAGTTGTGAATTGCACTCTGAGACCGAGCAGTAACCAGCCAGTAGTTGTCTTTGGCATTTACTTGTGGCTTCTTCTTCCCTGTGTCCTGGAAAGTGTTAAGTTTTAGCTTTTCCGCTAATATGCTGCTAAAGTAAGCGCCAATCTGGAGGGGAATAAAAAAAAGCAGAACATGTAGGACAACACAGTAAGCAAGCATCTACCATACATTAGTGCACAAAGGATTTCCATCTGAATAGATGCAGTCATCACTCTAGTCCAGGCTATCAACCTAAAAAGATCAGACTGCAAAGCCTGCAGCTAGGAGATGGGCATTCACAATACTCAGTACCCATGCAGCATTTCTGCATCAGCATCACTGGAGCTGCAGGACAGCAAAACCAACCTAAAGACCACCAGGCCTTGGAGATGGAAGAGGGGTCACTGTGAATGCCTAGAGCACATTCCTCCAGCCCGTAAGAGCCTCAGACTTCAGCCCTGACTCATGTTTGTAGGAGTGTCTCAGGACATTCTTCCCCTTACACCAACAGAGGTTTTACCTCCCACGTAAGCTTACTGACTTGTCAAAAAAAACTACTATAAAAGAAATTCATTTTAGGCCTGTCAGCAAGAATAAAATGTTTGATTTTCTAACAAATATATTCACAGTTGGGTAATTTTAAAACCCATGGAAAGCTTTTAGGAGATTCTGAACTCGTTTCAGTAACTCTGCGCTTAATCTTCCAAATAGCTATAAGCACTTCCTTGTGAATTTCTGTTGTATTCTTCCAACAGTTGTGTTCAATAGTCACAAAAGGAATAATTAAAATAGAAGAGAGAAAGTGCCTGCAGGTAGCAATTACAGAAAACAAAAGCAGAAGAATGCAGCAGGAAAACCTTTAACATCTCAACAATAACAACTCTGTCATTTATGTTCATTCACTTATGCTAAAATAAAAGTGTATCACTTTATAAGATATTACTGTGTAAGTAAATTCCCATTTTCCAATAAGCCATAAAAAGTTACATATTTTACAAGTCACACAGCAGAAAATTACTGTCTGAAAACACTTACAAGCTTCTTGCTAACACTCACCTTCAAACTCATTTCTTCCTGCTTTCCCTCAATTTGTGGGATAGTAACTAATATTTTAGTGATTTTTAGGGCTTTTTTGTATCTCACACTTCTCTGACTCTCAAAAGAACTACAAGAGAGCTATGTTAAATTCCACTGAACAATACAACAATATATTTCCAAGAGACCCGGGCGATTCTCCATCCCTGGAGATATTTAAAGAGAGACTGGATGTGGCACTCAGTGCCATGGGCTGGGAACCGCAGCGGGAGTGGATCAAGGGTTGGACTTGATGATCTCTGAGGTCCCTTCCAACCCAGCCAATTCTATGATTCTATGATCAGTGACCAGTTTCTCCTGGCAGAAAATAGTCCCAAGACCAAAGCAAGCTAAAGGTGTGTAAACACTAAGGACTCTCAGGGAAGGAGTCACTGCTATCTTTGTAAAGTGAAGCAAGTTAAAGAACCAGAGCACAAATTAGCATCTCTTCTACAGTGAAGAGTCCTAGTTACATTCTGCTCTTGGCATCCATGATTTCCTCTGAAGACTGGTAACACTAAGCAGCAGAAACACAGCTCAGCATTCTTATATTAGTTCTGTAATTTATTTTAGTTCACAGACTTCCAATGGGAAAGCAAAGCAGTGAGGAACCAAGTGCAACCACTGCCAGCGTTGTCCCAGCTTCGGAGAGCACAAAGACAGCAGAGCCCTGTCTTACCTTTGAGGCATTAATGATGATGTTCCTAGCAGATCCGTGCTCATCTCCAGAGAAGGCAGGCTGGTTACTGAAGCCTTGCTTTACATTCACTGCTGTAAGTTCATCCTGCACAGAGTGATTTAAGGGTACAATTAAAAAAAAAAAAAACAACAAACCACCAAAACAGTTTAAGAAGTCACATTATTCTAAGAAGCGTGTTTTTAAGAAGAAAATTTAGGTATCTGCTACTATGTCACACTCTGCATTCCCCACCAGGGCTCTACCTCTCCCTTCCCTCTGCACAAAGAAAATTCCACATCATAGTTCTGAAGAGGTTTAACATGTCACTACACTGTGACATTGTGACTGTGGCCTCACAACCACCATCTGAGAGTCAACACTGAAATAAGAAACAGGAGACACCTCTAGCAGAAATAATTTCAAGTAAGCACCTGTCCCTGTTCTCACTTCTTCTGGAGCTACCTTCATGGTGGAAGTATTATTACTGTCCTACTGCCTGCCTCCACACCTCCTTCTGCTGCAGACCAGTATTCCAGCAGGCTCACACGCCTCTCAGACCGAGGTTTACCTACACCAGACGGAGGGGACTTGGTTTGTTTGGTTTTGTTACTCCCTGTGACAAGAAGGCACAGATCTACCCAATGGCTCAGGTGAGTACCACCAAAGGTTCTCTACAAAGGCTCAGGTGGCCCATGGACCACTGATAGTGGGTGAGATACTGGAACTATCTTTGAGATGACTGTGAAATGGCCTATGAAAACAAGGAATTACTGCCATGTAACCAAGCAAATAAAATAGGAGAAAATAAAGAATGGCATAATTTTACTAGATTTCATTACTACTTTTGGGCAACATCCCCCCAGAAACAGCGGTGAAAGCTTCCATTCAGTTTATTCTCTTATGCTTTGCAATGCACATTGCTTTTCAGTATTTTCGCAAAGTTTAGGAGCAACACAGAAGACAAAGGAATTTATTTAGATGAAATCTAAGCTCTCTAGGATTTATGAAGTTAGCAAGCTTCATCTGAATTTTAAATGAAATCAAGAAGTGCTGGAACACTCATTCACCCACACTATCCACAAGACAGCCTTGAAAACACAAAGGCAGGAATAAAAGTGATTAAAGAGATTAAAAGCAAATAAATAAAAGGCAAATGGCAAACAGATGGAGATATATATTACTATTGGTGCCATTTCCATAGATGACCCCAGTCCTACTATCTTTAAACTCCTCATCCTTTGAAAAAGCTGTGTAGAAATCATTATGCTGAAAATAACCAAGAACCATACATTGTACCAGTCTACCTACCTCAGGAACAAGCTGTAGAGGGACTGACAACAGAAACACATCAGTCTTTTGGTTTTGTCTGGATCAGATTATTAGCTCAGATTTCTCCCTCCCTTCAGCAGCAGCTCAGAAATTTTAAACAAGGAACATGGCACAGTTGCATAACCAGAAATGAAAAGACAGGTCATCTGTGAACACAGCACACAGAGACACCTTTGCAAACAAATTACCATTAAAATGAATTTTTGGAGAAGTCTCATTACATCACTCTCACACCAGCTCCATTAACAGCTCAGGGTCATTTCTTGAGGGCACAGCTGCCCCTTGCAGAGGGGAAAGTTTCCTGGACAAAGAGGCAGAGGGAACGCTGGCACAACCAAGTCCTACAGTCCTGAGGGTATCAGGGCTCAGCCCACTGTCACTCGGTTTGTGAGACCTCTGCTAGGACAGCAGAGGAGCACCAGACACTGCTGTCACCAAGAGAGATGCTCTGTGTGCCACAACAGGCTGGGGCCTGCAGGGCTGTGGAGCTGCCTCCTGAAATGTCAAGCAGGACCCCAAGTGAGCCCAGTCAAAGCTTATAAACGCTTCTGCACTTTTAAAACAGACAAACGAACATTCTGGCCCAAATTGCACTAATTTGTTTCATGAGGGATATTTGAGACCTGCTGCAGCACTCCGTTTGTGAACACACCACCAGCAGACTGACAGGTACCTTTACAGAATGACAGAAAGGTCCAGGCTTATGTCCACAGGAGCTGAGCATCCATCAGCTCTGCAAGAAGTCAGTCCCCAACTTAAGCCTCGAGCACCGAGATGGTACTGGTGGGTCTTCTGGGCTGTGCAATTCCATATTAATTTGCTCTTTCAAATTGAGCATTCTCCTGCCTGCCCATTACTGTAGTAACACTTGCTTACTGCAGCACCAAGCCATCGAGTAAAAAGCAGAAACTTAATTATGTACAAGAGGTCTGGAAAAACTAGGAACTGAATAGTTCATTCTGAGCTGAGCAAAAAGATGAGGAGCTGAGCAATTGTACAGAGCACTGGCACTACCTGACAAGCAAACACAAGAAATTTTTGAAAGACATTCTTCTTCTCCCTGACCTCAAAATTTTCCTTCAGGAAGTCCATATTAAGCCCAGGAAAGTGACTAAACAAATCCTCTTAACCAGTCATTACTCTTAGACCCTCTCTGATGCTCCTCCATGTTTTGCTTCTCATTTCTGTATCACAACAGGGCCTGGAGCAATCATACCATTCATTACCTTGGGTCCCAAACCCTCTGCAGGAAGGTCCAGGATTTCAAGCTGTCGCGAAGCTGCTGCAGCATAAACCTTCCACTGACAATCAAATTACACTATTGAATGCTGGGCCTGGTCTGAACAATGAGATCAAAAAATAACTTCCTAAAAGAGGCAGTATAAAACACTGTGCCGGTTAAAGAACTGCTATATTTCAAGCTATATTTCATGATGAAGAGAGGAATAATGGTATTTAGAGGACTCACTCTGAATCAACATCTCAGAAGTCACCAACAGGGATGAGCCACACCCAACAGCCAGCCAGAGGCAGAATCAGGTTTTGCAGAGACTGGGGAGATGACAAACCAGCCACATTATAAACTGATATGGAGAGTAAGAAGGAAGACTGGTCTCTGATAACACTGGAGGGCCCAGAAATACTTTTCCATGTGGCATCAGAGGGACAGCACTGGAGAGCTGCTCCTGCCAGGGCATGGTTTCCAAACCTACCTTTTGCTCCACAGCCAGCAACACGGAGTGCTGATCACACACATAAACTATGTGAAAAGCACTGCCCCAGGTTCAAAGAAAACATGTTACAGAAAGACAAGGAAAGCTCATACCTCCTAATCTTGTTTTCCTTTCGAGCAGTACCAGGCGTTAAAAGCAGCCCCGGAAGGTACCTGGCATTCAAGGGGAAGTTATTTCTGCAGAAAGCACCTTGCACACAGGGCACATGCCAGTGCTCAGGGGCCAAGGCTCACCCCAAGCTTTCCATCCATGCAAAGGATGCAGATTTCCACCCTGCGCTCAGGAGAACAGGCTCTAGAGCACATTCACATCCCAGGGTCCCTGGATCTGCTAACTCCTAGCAAAGAGGAAATTTAGCAAGACACAAGGCAGCAGCTGACAACACCACTGCCACCAGACAGCCCATCCCACCCCCACCAGGACCCCTAACTCTGCATTTTTCTCCTCTTACCAATGACAGGTAGACTTGGAACAACACAGGACTGTGTCCTGTGAACACCCCATGCAACACACACTGCTCACACACATGGAACAAAGGCTTTCCCCAACCACATTTCCACCAATTACATCATGGCAAATAAACCACGAGCCACGTGCAGTTATTTTCTACTTTCTAATGCAGCCTTGGAACATGTTTAAAATATTAACCATCTGTGCACTTGCCACTTCCATTTTTTCACATTTATAAATGTATCTGCAAGAATCAATCCACCACCTGGCTAAAAATATTCAACAGTCCAGTGTTAAAAATTCATCTCCATACATTGTCATAGCTGAGTTCAGATGCAGTTCTGCAAACCCAATCACAGGAACACACAGAAAGGCAAATTAGGAAAATATTTCTAGTTACTGCAATCACCAAGTTTGTAAACATGATGAGTAGTGAAATAGGGGTGAAAAGACTAAAATATGCTAGAGGTCAAAAAATTGAGAGCAGTAACTCAAAGGATTAGTAATGAATACACATCTTTTATTGCATGTTGTCCAGACCCCTCAACTAGCACTGACCAAACACATGAACCAGATGATAACACACATACACAGCTAACAAGTATCCCTAACTAGTCTCCTTTCCGGAAGTCTCACAGGAACAAAACAAGAAGAAAGCAAAAGCATGAAGAACACTGCATGGCTGCCCTGCTGTACTTGCTCCATTCATCTGAGGTTCATCCTCTAGACACTTCAGCCTCATGACTTCTGCAAGTGCCAGATTCACCGGGACAGAAGACAGCCAGGAACGCCAGGAGAACAGGACATCCCAGAGCACTCATGTGAGAGGTACCTGGTACCCACAGCTTTGTGTACAAGTTACAACCCCAGCGCTCAAGACAAATCTCAGAGAAATCACTGACTTTGTTGGGAGACATCCTGGTGACAAAACCCAACCAGAAGCTTCTTCCACCCACCTATGGAGTGACAGTGGCACGGATGCAAGGTGAGGAAGCCAGGCTGGGGAGAGCCTACAGCCACCCATGCAAGCCATGTTACAGCACCGGCCCGGACGAGACGCTCGCCCCAGCACCAACACCGGGTCTGCACGGGTCTGGTTGTGGCACCCAGGAGTGGGACAGCCACGGCCCGACACAAGAGCACACGCAGCAGCCCAGCTCACCTCCGCCCCACGTTTTCAGAAACATTTCCCAACCTCCACAGCCCTCCAACCAGGGGTCCCTGATGCTAGGAGAGAAATGCGGGGGGCACATCAACCCCCCAGCCGGCAGCCACCCCCCCGTGTGGGCCGGGGGTGCCCTCACTGCCCGTGACTGCGCCCCTGGGGAGCCCGCGTCCCCCGGGCAGCCGTCCCGACCCCTCCGCCCTCCCCGCAGGACGAGCGCAGCAGCGGAGGCCGAGGCAGCGGTGAGCGGGTGAAACACCGCAAAAAATGCAAGTCAGGGGGCGGCTCCGCGGCAGCTCGGCGCCGCGTAAAAGTTTCAGGGGAGGCGCCGGGCCGGGAGGCGAGGGCGGCAAACGGGGGGCGGAGGGGTCGGGACGGCTGCCCGGGGGACGCGGGCTCCCCAGGGGCGCAGTCACGGGCAGTGAGGGCACCCCCGGCCCACACGGGGGGGGGGCTGCC
>JAAWXA010000058.1:2007430-2028022 GCA_038090715.1 Florisuga fusca
GGGTGCTCTCGGTGCCTGAGGGACGCTCCCCGTGCCGGGCTGCGGCACCCGGAGAATCAGCCGAGCAGGGTCGGGAGCGTGACATCTCCAGAGACGGTTTCTGATTAAGGACCCGTCAGAGAAGCAAAAGGAACAGCTGAGAGCTGCAGGGCTCCCGTCCCCACCTCAGGAGGGTGTCCGGACCTGTGCCCCCCCGCCCCCAGCACCACCCGCGTCCCTCCCGCACCAGGGGTTGCAGAAATGGGTGCAGTCCTGCATCGCCATCACCGTAAGCGAGCTTGGGAACTTTTTTCCTCCCCCTCTCTGGCCATTATTTTTATCAAATCCTCCCCTTGTAGCCTCCCTCGGCTACATCTCCAGGACAGCACAGACACCAGGCACTTTGGAAATAAGATAACCGACAGTCGGCTGCTAATAAATCAAAATAAACAGTGGCACTCTACAAATGAGCTTATGTTCAAATTTAGTAGGCACGGACAAAACCAGGAAATACAGGAAAACCCCATTTTTTTTGTGCCTAAGCAATTCTCTAAACAAACCATATATAACTTAAAAGCTCATATTGAGTTAGGCAGCAGCAATAAAACAATATCCTACACTGTCTCAGTTAATATGATTTCTATTTAAATCTTTATTACTTTTGATTGCTGAATTACTTTTCATGCATCCAACTGTGTCGTTCATCCAAAGCAAGGATCAAAAAGTCTGATATCTTCAAAGGTTAAAATCTATCTCTGAGATGCCTTCCTTGACAAGTTTATCAGACTTCAGCTGTGATCCCTGGGCACTCCAAAGACCAGCAGTGTTCTCAGCTCCCTCACTCCAACAGAGGATAAAATGCTTCAGAGCTTCTCCTAAGCTACACTGGTACACTAGATCAGTGGTCTCATCCTTGGCTTTGGGAAGATTATCACCATGAATATTTTAATAGGGTCATTACATTTTATTCCTAAGACTTTGTCAAACACATCTTGATGTCTTTGAACACAAAGATCTCTGTCTCTTGGTGCTTTTGTCATGCAGAACAGTAAGTTCTCATATGTAAGAGTTATAAAGTCCAAATCTCTTACGAAATTGTGTGGCAGTTTTGGAGCCCAGCATGAACAGGTGGATGGCAAGGTGGATGGCAGCATTCTGTACATCACAACTAGTCAGTTTCTGTACAACACCACAGCAATAGCCTTCTATTTATCTTTTTCATTGTCCACAGGCCTGAAGGGAGAAATGGGTATTGAGGGGGGCAGTAATGAACACACCCCATCAGCAACCTGCTCACAGAAACACTGTGAGGAAAGATCAGGCCAAAGAGAAACTGAGCAGGATCTGAGGAGAGGTCCTGGGATACCTCTGCAGGGACACGGGATGAGGGAGTTGTCTAGGTTGGAAACCTGAACTGAAGGGTTTGTCTGAGCACACTGCAGCCAGAACAACACAAAATATAACAGGCACGATGCCCTCTGCCAGGGAGTGCCTGGGTGGGGAAAAGCAGTGCCCACATCAGCCAGATCCTGCAGAGAGGATCTCTGGGCTTAGCAGGGGCACTGTGCTGCCTGTGCCATGGCACTAGGAACAGCAAACAGCATTGCTAGCTTTACAGGAAACCTGCAAAAACAAAACCCTCAAAAAACTTGCTCTCTGGGGAGCAGGTAACCAGGCAGAACAGCCAAACCCTTCCCTGAAATCCCCCACTCACCCACCAGCCTGGGCTGGGAGAACCGAGCACTCGTCGGGTTACAGAGAGGTTCCTGCTGTCATCCTACACCCTCCTTGTCGAGTGACACCAGGGCTGCACTGACACGCTCAGCAGACAGCTCCATTGTCCAGCTGGAGTTAGAAGGGACCGGGAGGGAATAAACCTTGACAGCATCTTTCAGGAAAGACGTCGAGCTCTGTCAGGAGAGCGCTCCAGCTGGGAGCTCTGCCCAGCTGATGAGGACCTTGTGGGTGCCTGGCTGAAAGCTGCATCCCTCAGAGGGCCTCAGATGCCACCATGCCAGCTCAGCAGAAGAAAATTATCTTCTGCATAGCCGGGGTGCTGAGCTTCGCCTGCGCGCTGGGGACGGCGGCCGCCATCGGCACCCAGCTGTGGGTGAAGGGGACCATCCTCTGCAAGACAGGAGCTCTGCTTGTCAATGCCACCAGCCAGGAGATGCACAAGTTTATTGGCCACATCCAGTATGGGCTTTTCTACGGCGAGCGTGTGAGGCAGTGTGGGCTCGGGGGCAGACCTTTGCAGTTCTCATGTGAGTACCAACGGCATCTGAATTATTTAACACTGTGCTGCTGGTGGCTCAGGGAGCCAGGGGTGCTGTCCTGGTGTCCCCCTGGTCACAGAGCCCAAAGAGCAGCACATATTCTGAAACAAATGCTGCTATTAGAGTGTTCTGATCTTCAGGTTCACAGGACTGCTTTTCCAAGACAAAGTCACAGTTCCATTTTCAATAATCTATATTTCAATTACACGGATAGCTAAATTTCAAAATATTTATACTTGGAAAAAAAAAATCACATTTCTTTTTCAATTAATCTGTCATCTTCCTGTATGTGTGTCAATATTATGTCCTCTATTCCACCATGAGAGAATGAACTAAACCAGCAGAAATCTCATGAAAGAGCCGGGGCATGGATACCCTTGGTTGCTGTTGAGAAACAAAGCAGCCTAAAAGTTAGCAATCTGCTGCATTAACTGGGAAACAGTCTGGCTAATGCTAGCTGATGTTCAGCTGCAAGTTGAACTTGCTATCTGACACACAGAATTTTATCAAAGGCTGCTATCAATGATTTTGCTTTAGATGTAATATTCATAATCTATTTATCTTCAGGCTCTTCAAGAGTAAGAAGATCAATGAAATGATCAAGTGAGCACGTAGTTTGCCTATAGCAGCATATTAAACAGATAATAATTTGTTATATGTGCAATATGGCACCTGAAGTTACTACAAAACACGATTTAGAAGCACTCTGCTAAAGCAGCACAGGTAAATTGCTTACACAAGTCATCTAAGGCAAGGCAAGGTCACCAGATTAAGTATCAGGAGTTATTTACTACATAATATTTTTCTGAAGTAGTTAATTTCTGACCAAGTTAATTTAATGTAATATTAAGATTTGCCATGTCTAATTCAATTCCATCACTAGTCCATTTGTACAGCCAAAGTTCTCCTCAATTGCTTTGTGCAGATATTCCAGCCTGCTGCTTACAGGCTGGGATGAAATTGCAGAGGGGTCATTAAACCTAAAGGAATGACTTCCCTGCTGTAGGAGCAGTGGTTACAGACCCCAGCAGACAAACCCATCAGTGACCAGCAGCTTGGTGGGTGACACTTGTCCACGTGCCCCTGCCCAGAGCTGGGTGGCACAGCTCCACTGCTGCCCCAGGAGGAGAGCTGCAGGGGGGCTGCTTCTCTCCCCAGGTATTGCCCTTCCACAGCTTTGTTACCTCGACCCTTCTAAACCATTTCATTGCGTGCTGTGCGTTCAGGTCCTGTCTGTACATTCCATCTGGTTATGGCTGAACCATTTTAATATCCTGCTAGTGTGACCGTAGCAACAGTTTCAAAAGAATTTCAATTTTGTGGGCAGTGTGAATTTAATATTGCGTGTACACGATGGAATACAAATGCACAGCTTGTTTGTGATGATTTAATAATATCCATCACCCCGTGTTTCTGAATGTCTTGCAGTGCTACACACAGGCAAGCTCTGGATGGGTGCCAGCACTGCAGAGCATTGTCAAACAAAAGTGCTCCAGGGTGATGGAGTTTGCTCTCACTATGGCCCTACACTTCCTAGCACCTCAGGAACCTCAGGTAGCTAGGCTTTCCTAGACAAATGTTTTTCAAACTTTCATTTGTTTGTGTTGTTCCAGTGGAGCACAGGAACACAACTGTAACCACAGAACAGAAACAATACCATGTGAAGTTTTTATTTAATCCCAACTAAGCCACCCATTTTGGAATGGTCAGAGAACCAAAACCTGAGTGTTCATACAGAGCTGCAGTACTCCAATGCACAGGACAGTATTAACAACTACTTTCTCTGAGTGCCTAATACACACACAACGAACTCCGAGGATCTGAAATCAAGGGGCAGACACCCAACATAAGCCTGCCCCACCTAAAACTCAGCCCACACTTGCCTTCTAAAGCTTCCTTTTACCTTTTTCTCTTCTTTTGTACAAGCCAAGCATTAACAGTGCAGTATTTCAGTAGATCTCACTCACAATATTACAAGCCTGCTGTAATTTGTTTACCTGCACTGGCATCTTTCCGCTAGCACTCCAAGGAGGTAACGCTACAAGTGGATCTTTGGCACTGGGTGTACCTGGAACACAGCCCAGTTACAGCCCAAATCTTCCCCGAACCTGGCTGTATGGATCATGGCAGGCCACAAAGCAGGATTTGCCTTCTTGAGCTGCCACTGACAGGAGGCATCCATCCCTCTTTGCCAATTGTTCTGAGATCATATGTTATTTAGATTAAAAGGCAAGCACAACATTTGATTTAATCAGCTTTATTTTTAGAAACAACACTTGGGTGTCTGAGCAAAACGTGGCTCTGTGAGAAGCACTCACTTCAGAGACCACTCAGTGCAGGGGGCTACATCCCCCAGGGCTGCCCCGACCATCCCGGGGGGTCAGGGCTCTCTGGAGCTCCCTGCCAGCACCCCTGGGAACAGGGTAATGTGCACAATAGGCACATCCTGAGCTTAATGCACTGAAGTCCACTTCAGCATGCCTGGGAAAAGGCACACAGAATAGGCTAAATGATTTCGTTCTGTATTTGCTCCCATTAAATACTCCCCTCTGACCACTGTATCTCTTTTAGTTGTAAAATGAATTTTCTCTGCCAGCAAACCCGGTTCGTCTGGGGAGAGCCTTCTGCTTCATTTGCTCTTGCTGATTCTCATCAGTTTCTGGGTCATCAGTTCATTTTCTAAAGGTCACTGGCATGCATGCCTAACACACAACTCATTCAGCACAATGAAGGAATGTTTTTCTTTCAAAACAATATAGCTGCTGGAATTATATTTCCTAATATGTCACATACGAAATTTTAACGGCATAAAGCACTAGAAATGCAGGTACCAAGGGAAAGATTCCATAGACTGCTGTAGCAGTGTTTTCTTGAAATAAATAGTACAACGTTGTATTATTAAAGACATAGATTTGTATGTTCTCCCCAGAGATCAGCTGGCATTGCAAAACCAATGCTTTTCCATGAAGAGACTCTACCCAGGCAAAAGGCTTTTCAGCCTTCCCATTAGCCAGCCTGAGTGGGATAACTGCAAAATTGTGCAGTTCATAGCACACTAGCAGTACACCTGCTTCTTATGCTTGTAAAGACATGAAATATTTATATAAAATCCAGTAAACTAGTTTCTAAAACACGCTTGGTGTTTTACAGCACTACCCATCAGCAGAGGTCACATTTTACACCAGCAAGTTCTTCCTGGACCCTCTGCCATCACCAGCATGAGGGGTGATACTTAACACAGCTTCAAGAACATCTTACAGACATTTGCTTTATTGATTTCCCCTTCATTTATTCAGGGAGATGAGCTGACCTGGACAGTGTGACCTCCTTGGTGAGCTGCAGGGCTGGCTTCTGGCAAACATTTCCCAAGCACAGTAATTTATGTGAGGAGTTTTTGCTCTGCAGGTTGCAGCTGCAGCGAGGCAGCACAAAGGCATTATCACCCCAGCTTTAATCATGCCACTGTGGATCGGGAGCAGTTAAGCGTGTTTGATGATTCCTTCTAGAGCACCCCTTGTTGCCAAACAAACATGAATGATTAGAAATTACTCTCTCTTACTGCATCTGATTGCCTATCCCCCTGTGCCCTAGTTAGGCACCATCACAAGCTGATATGGTAGCTAAAAAGTTGCATAAAAATATTTAAAATTCATTATTCCTGTCCCATTGCACATGCGGTGGCACCGACCACTCCCTGGCACCCACCAAGGAGCAGCTGCTCCCTCCCAACCCCCTGGAGCAAAGGTTTGGTTCTGATGCCTCATTGTGCCTTGGAAACCCACTTCTTCACTGTAAGATTTCTCCATTTCCTCTCATTGATTTGTCACCTTCCCTCCTTGGGCCTTTCTGCCAGTATTCCACTTGGGGAAATACAGGGGGTAAAAATTTCAATCATACAAATTTTGCTTATTCTTCCAAAATTTCTTCCAGAGTTTGTTGCAAATAAGTCTTTTATTTAACCTTTATTAATTTTCCTCTCTTTAGAATTCTTTTTTTTTTTAATAATTCAATATTGATGGACATTTGTAAATATATTCCTTTTCTATATTTAAGGATTTTTAGCAAAACTCCCTTTTTTATATATTTTCTAAAAACAGGAAAGTTCCAAAGGACAGAGATAAGAAACCCCCAATCCCTTCAGGTGCATAGACATCTCTTTGGCAATACCTGGTGGATTGTCACACTATTAGCAGCCCCACATGTTTCCTTCCCCAGGGACACACCCTGCAGAGCAGCACTGCAGCTTCAGGAACAATTTCCTGTTGCTTCATAACAAAACATGGACCTTTTCACTTACATCCTTATTGCTTAAGCTTTTCAGAAAAAAAAATACACACTTATAGCAAAATTCTTTGGGTATAAATGTGACAAAACAGCAATGTGTATGGGGCAGGAGAAGAGAGGCTTTTCCTGGAGCTGCTCCTTCTCTCCTGACCAAAATGATTCTACCAAGTGTCACAAAATGCTTCTGCCTCCAAACATCCTTGAAAACCTGTTTCTAGTGAATAGCTTCATGTTCATCTTTGGTTGCATTTGGAAGACTTAAAACAACCATCACAAGGCAGCAAGAAGCCTCTGACTTCTACAACAGCTTTGCCTGACGTGTTGAATAATGCTCTCTTCATTTTGTTTTCAGTTTTTCCAGATTTGCTCAAAATCATCCCTGCAAGTATCCATGTTAGTGTCATTCTCTTCTGTACAGTACTGGTGGTCTTTGCTCTGGTGGGAGCAGGTTTCTTCATGCTCAATGCCTTTGGCAGCCCCTACGAAACGCTGCACGGCCCCGTGGGATTGTACCTCTGGAGCTTCATTGCCTGTAAGTACCACTGAGCCCTCACACCACCCACCACTGGCAAAATAAAGCTAGGCAGGCAGGCAGGCAGACAACTTTGCTGTAGCAAAACGTGTTTTCCAAATTGGAATTAGGGGATAAATGCTCAGTCCCTCAGTAGGGGCAGATGGTGAGGTGGGAATGGTGCAGGCAGACCCAAGGTCCTTCTCTGTGAGTTGGCAGAAAAGGGGATGGTACCCTGGAGACCCAGAGCTGGGGTCACAGCACAGGCTCAGAACCAGGAATTGTGCCGGAGTGGGGGAAAAAAAAAAAAAAAAAATCAATTTTTAAAAGTCAGTGATGCAACTGCCTGTATCCCTGCCTCCCCTCAATGGGAGGCTTGCAGCCTTGTCAGTGAGATCACCACTTACACCAGCAAGGCTTCCTCATGGCCAGGAGAAGCTGAGAGACTGAAAAGGTTGTCTCTGAAAACCTGAAAAAACTCTGTCTTTGCCTGCCTCTCTGCTGGTTACAGAGAGGGCAAAGCCACTCTGTGTCACCAGCTTAACTGACAAGATGTGCCATTGCACTACAAGGTATCACATTTTACAATCATAATTTAATAAAGGGCTTAAGTACATGTTTATCCTTAGATGTGCAGACAGTTCAGTTATATTCAATGGGACAATGAGCAGCTTAAAGCTGAAAAAGAGCACAGATACTTTGCTGGATCAGGGCACTAAAGCAGCTGTGCTAAATATCACTGGTCCTGAGCCAAATTCAATTAAAACAGCTTACTAGTTTCAATAGCTGTTGGCTTGGTTTCTAAAAATAATCCCTGCTAAACCCAAGTTGTGTTGGCCCCAGTGACACTGTCCCTGTGGCACTGGGTCGTGGTGTACACCCCCATCCCTGCTGAAGGGGCTGCTGAAGTGATGAGCATCTCCCCCTCCCTCCCAGGTTCCTGCGGCTGCCTCATCATGATTCTCTTCTCTTCAGAAGTGAAAATCCATCACCTTTCAGAGAAGATTGCTAATTTCAAAGAGGGAAGTTTCATATTCAAGACTCACAGCGAACAGTTTGCAAATTCATTCTGGATCATCCTGGTTTGCTCCCTGGTGCAGTTCCTGAATGCCTTGTTGATACGATTTGCTGGGTTTGAATTTCCCTTTTCAAAATCAAAACATTCAGGGACAACCACTGGAGCTGCTGACCTGATGTATTAGAATTACATCAGTTAAGACCATTGGAAGCAAAGGCTTTCATCACTGCAGCATTTGACAGCCAGCAGGTGTACTACCTAGTAAGTGATTAGCTCAAAAGAAGGTTTGAAGTAAATGTCACTGTGGCATGTTCAGTAAACAAAAGACAGCTGTTAGGCAACATCTAGATCAAAATGCCCTCTCTTCCTTGAGTTAAGACCTTACAAAGATGTTTAGCTTTTTCCCAAGTTATTTAAGAAGTAGTTTGTATGAAGAAAACTAGGAATATCCATAGCATTGAACTGGTTCTGGGAAGTAAAACAAATGTATTGCACTAGGTACCCACACTGTCACCAGCAGCAGCTTTGCCTCCAGCCCCAGGGATGCCATCGTTACCGGGTCAGGGAACAGGGACACTCAGCACATCTGCAGAGGTGGAGCCCCAGGAAGGCAGAGGTGTGGGCTCTGCCCCAGCAGACAGACCCCACCTGGGCAGCACAATGCAAGGAGGAGCCACAGCCAGGGCTGCAGGACAGAGTCCAAACACCCCAGGACACTGAGGCAGCACCACATGCTCAGCAATGCTGTTGTTGCCACCCGAAAAAGCTCTTTTTAGTTTAACAAACGAAGTTGTACTCCTCTGACCCTCAGATCCCCGAATCCCTCATTTCTCTGAGTGATTGCTGTAGCCAGGAACTTCGTGGTCTTGGCCAAGACAACAGCCACAGCAAAGCATGGAGCAGAGCCTGGGCTGGTGCTGCTGAACCATGCCCTGCAGCATCCCCAGGCAAAGAGCACATCCCAGAGCAAAGGGGCAGCAGTGCAATCCAGGCACCCTGCACATCATCTCTTCCCAAAGCCTCACGGTCAGACACACGAGGAACCCTGTCCAGAAAGCAGCTCTGCAAGCTCCCTCTCATCAGGCTATGCAAACAAACACAATCAAAATCATTGGAAAAGGGCACAACGGACTCAGACAGCAGTCAGGCTTTGGAGGCTGCTCAGCAGAGGGTGATGAAGAAACCTTGAGGTCCTGCACCTCACAGCATGCAGGCAGAACACAGGAGCACATCAGCCCTTGCACCCTTAAATTTCTGCAGGTCTGTGACAGCAACCATCCTGCTCACCTCAGTACTGCTGCCCCAGCCCAGTTACTGACAGATGGATGAAAGCAAACACTACCTCCGTGGGGACCTGCAGCTGCCCTGGAGATGAGGTGCTCCTTGCAGGACATGGACACAACACCCAGAGCAAACAGAGGAGGAGGAGAGGAAGTCCTGCTGCCCCAACCACCTTTTTATCTGCAGGGGCCAGAGCCCCCTCCCAGCTGCGGGTGAGCAGCAATTCCCACCCCAGCACCTGGGGGCTCCAGCAGCTCATACAGTCACCTCTGACACTGATGACAGTTTTCATACTTATACTGTGGATAAACCTGGCTGGGTTATTTGTTTGTCAGCTCTTCCCCTGCTCCACCAAGCCCCTGGGAGCAGCTCTGCCCCTGGCTGTAGTCACCTGTGAGGGCTGCTCCGGGGGGCTCTACCACCCCCAGCTTTTCTCCATCATTTTGTTCTTAATTAACATGGGTATCCTTCTTCATGCTAATGTATCTTCTTAAGGCGTCATCGTGTTGCATCTCATGGTGTTGCTTCCTGTAGAGCAAATAATGAGAAGTAACATTCCATCCTCTTTGTTCCTGAGGTTTCCTGAAGCTGCTCTGCTTCACCAAACGTCTGCAAGGGGCAGCACACAGGATCAGATTGTACATACAAACTGCTCACATCTGTTTCTTCTCAGTGTGGTCCTTCCAGTGGTCCTGAAGAAGGAGCTGGCCCCATACATGTAAAATACAGAGTTGTCCAGACCTGTCTCAGCACCACATATAAACCCATTCCATCCCTTTTGCTGTGCGGGAGAGAGCAGCCCTGACCCGGGGTCCAGGGGAATCACAGGGGGATCCCTGCAGGCTCCACCACTCCCTCTCCATCCCAGCCCACCCCATCCCATTCCATCCCCCCGTGCCCCACTCACAAGTAGGAAGCCAGATGTTTTTTTCTTTTGTATCCAGTTCTCAAAGCAAACATCACAACTTCTTAGCAAAATAAATTTGAGAAAATATTTGTGTGTCCAGCTGAAAGTAACAGAGCAAGCCTGATGGGCCCAGACAGTGCTCCCCAGAGCACCAGCACCTACCCTGGGGCTCACCTGTCACCTGTGAGCACGAGCTGAAGAAGCTTTACCCTGTTTCATTTCTGGATTACCAGATTCCATTATCTTAAAAGCAACAGAAACCCTATAGAGAGGAGAAATATATAAACATGTTTTGAAGGTTCTTGAAGGTCCATGCATGGTGGTGGCACATGGACAGGAGTGTCACCCAGCCTGAGGTGGGATTTCATCCCCTGCCTGGGGCTGTTAGGCACACAAACTGCCCAGCCTAGGGGGAGGTGGGACGAGGGGTGAGGGGGACCAGTTCAGGCAGGGACAGGATGGGTGGTGTGGACACTGCATGTGACCACGGGATGGGATATCCCACACCATATCCTCTGCTGGCTTTCCAGACCAACTGGAGCCCAGCACTGTGCCTAGCATTAAACATTCATGTGCTGATGCAGTGAGCAGGAACGTGCAGGCAGTGAGGGCTCTGGTGGAAGTTTCATGAGGGTGTGAGGGGGGGAGCAGCCATCCCAGGGGTGAGGACGGGGCTGTGGCTGCCTGAGGGCCCCCAGCTTCTCCTGGGGCCATGGGTGAGCCAGGAGCTCAGCCCTCCCTGACCCAAACACAGCTGGAGGAGATTGCCAGCAAAATTTCAGACCTGAACAAATGGAAAGAAATCTTTAGTTTCCATAGGTAAGACTTTTATTCTGCTTCATTATCATATGTTTTTAATTTCAAGTACTTTTTTAATACAATTTTTAAAGTTATGTTTTACTGTGACCAAGGAGAGGTCTTCCTGTACTCAGTGATGCAAGTATTACAGTTCTTACTCTACTGTTTGAAGTTCTTTTCTGGCTGCTTTGTTTCTTCACGTTTGCACTGCTTCCCTTTCTCTTTTCTAATTTCTATTTTATTTTCCCTTTTCAGTTTGGAAATCAGCAATACAACTCATCAGGTAACTGTTTCTTTTAAAGGTAACAATTTGTATTGGTCTAGTGGTTTTTGTGACTCTTTAAGTTTGAATACTGGAGAAATGACACATCTCTGCACACAGTGCAGCAGACAGTCTTTATAAAGATTTAGGTCTTGATGCTCCTCCTTTAAGAAACACTCATTGTCTTCAGATATTTTAAAGGGGTATCTTCCTGATCTAAATCAAAGCACTGAGTTGTCTCAACAGAAATTAATCTTTTGGGGTTTATGGTGTATTTTAGAACACAGGAAAAAAAAAAAAAGATAACAAATTAAGATCTCAAACATAAATATTTGGAACACCTGCTGTGTCCTTAGGCTGGGAAGTACTGAGCTAATTCAGACAAATTCTCCCATCGTTATCCTGTAGGGATGTATTTGAAATGTCTGAAGGGAGCTCTGAGCCCAGCCCCTGGTTCTGCCTGGCAGCAGGTCCTGCCTGCCAAAGGCTCCCCCAGGCCATGGTGCCCACCCTGCTGCAATATGGGGGTGACATTGGTGCGGGGGGATCAGCCTGAGGATAATGGACCTTCTGCTCCTCTCTCCACCCAGCGGCACCCAGGCAGCAGTGGCCATGGACCACCTGGATCTGGAGAGCCCCCAGAGCCAACACAACCACCACCTCAGCATCCCTCAGCAGTCCCCAAGCTCCTCCTGGTCCCTCCAGACAGGGGTGGCCAACCCATCTCCTTGGAAATGGCCATGGTGAGCAGGCCTGTGGAGTGAAGCATGAGCTGTAATTTAATCTTCTTGAAAGAAAGAGCCATGGGAACCTTACCTGGCGTGAGGGGAGGCTCAGGCTGCTGCTGTGCTGCAGGCTGCTGGGAGCTGTAACAGAAGGGTATATTATCATGATTTATTTATCAGACTTTCAAAGAACATGGTTGCAACACAACCTTAAAGCTGATCTGCTATAAGTCTCATTAGATAAGAGGTCAGATGGCAAAGCATAATGGTTCCTTGCTCTCCAGGCTTTCTAGCAAATCTCCTCAGGACAGGAAGCAGAGGCTGAGGAGATCAGTAAGATGTTTCTGCCTTCACCCTATCACCTGGTTCTGAGACACCCGCACTGGGTGCCTGCTGCTCCATGAAGAGCCTTCTCCAGGAGCTCAGGATTTCTATGGGTGACAGGACAGGCTCCAGTGCCAGCTGTACCACCACAGCCTCCCACACCAAACCAGTCCCTGCCCCTTCTGCACACCCTGATCCTCAGCAGATGACTTTGTTCTGCTGTAGCACACTCACTGCAGTGGCATCCCCAGCCCCCCCTGACCTGAGATCCTCCCACATGAAGAGAGCTGAACCCACACCCTCCTCTTCCTCCACCTCCTTCTCCTCCTCCTCCTCCTGCTCTGCAGGGGCTGCGGCAGTTGCTCTTTGGAGACGTGTGCCACCACTTCAGCTGCGAGTGGGAAAAAGCAAACTTCAGGTTTCGAGAGCCGTACTCTGACCTGGGCTATGCTCTGGAGGCAGAAAAGGTAAATTTTTGGGTGAAGAGGCCAGCACCCTCTCATCAGTGCCTCAGCCACTCCTGGGAGCTGGCAGGCAGTGCAGGGTGCACATGGATGCTCCCCATGCTCTGCTCCCCTGACTGAGGGGATGGACACAGGCTCTGATGCTCTGGAGCACTGGGGAGTGCTGCCTTTCTGTCTCCAGGGGGGCACAAGAGCCCTTCTGATGGCTGTACAAGCACACATCATCACATACCTGCTCTTCACCAGAAACACAGAAGGTACTGACCTGGAAAGGTAAGAAGCTGAACCTTCCCCTTGGGACATTCAGAAACTATTTTCTTGTGTTACTTGGAAGAAGATAGACTAGCACCAGCCTCTAGGTTTAACCAAACTGGACCCCAGCTCAGGTTTGCAGCTACAGGTGGGGATTTGCACCCTTGTCTGACTCTCAGGCAAGGCTTTTCCCAACAAATCCCTGTTTCTGTACCAACACTGAGTGCTCTCCCATCCCCTCCCGGCACTGCAGTCTCATCCTGCAGCAGTGCCAGCACCACACCTCCTGCCAGGCTGCAGGAGGGTGATGGCCCCGCTGCCTGGGCAGGGGACACCCCCAGGATGGAGCCCCCAGGGCAGACACACCATGGGGAGCCTGTCCACCCCAGCAGCAGTGACAGCACCAAGTGAAAAGAGGGGATTTTGGGGACAAACGGGCACAGCTCGACACGCAGACACCCCCTCCATGCACCTCACTGAGGCTGCCCCCAGCCCCACGGCCTCTCCCTGCAGGCTGTGCAGCATCAGCAGGAGGGTGCAGGGGGAGGCTTTGGCCACGGCCCTGGCAGAGATCCTGTGGGCAGCGGGAGGAGGTGGCAGAGCTGTCGTCTGCCTCATCACCACCACCCTCCACATCGCCCCATGCGGAGACTACACAGCTGACAACTTCACAGAAAGAGTGAGTACAAAAGCTCCTTCTGCAAACGGGGTTTTCTATGAAGACACGTTTGGCCTGAAATTTTTGAAGGCAAGAAACTTAAAATCTCATAATCCTGTGCTGTAACTCCTGGTGCACAAGTTGTGAGCACTCCCGAACCAGACCCCAGCTGCAGCCTCTGAGACACTTCAGTCTCCTCACAGAGGCATTAGGTGAGTCCAGAGACTGCTGTTCCCTTCCATTTGAGGCTGGTCCTTCTTCCACAAAAAGGACGAACGCTCACTTAACATAAAGCTGTTCCTCTAACTCCCTGTGTGCAGCTGAACTCATTGGTTTAGGAAGAGGCCAAGTAAACTCTTGCATTATTCTTTAATTTATCTAAAGAAAACAGCTCGGCTTTTTGATACCATTAGCATCTCCTTTACCACATCTCCCCCTACGCTCGTGCCCTACAGATCCAGCTGTTTGAGTTCTCTGAGAAAGCAGCAGCTCAGGAGTTCATCTGTGACCACATAAGCTGTGTAAGTGTGGGATATTTGCTTTATGATGAGTTATTTTGGTGCTCATTTGCATCTTATTTCCCAGTCAATAGTGGACCTCATGGAGGTCAATAGTATCACCTCCATCAGGACATTCAGACTCCTAATGTACAGTTCTGGATCATTTCTAGCCTTCCCTATGGGAAATGATCCTGCTCCCACTAAATCCCCAGGACTGCACCCACCTATATTGTACATTACTCAAATATAAAATACTGTTCCTTGCAATTTCAGCAAAAATCTGGGGGGAAAAAAATTGTACAGAACCAGTTTAGTCAATTATTGGAAGTTACACTTTTTTTTTTAATCTGATCCTATTCAACAAAATAAGTTACAAAACCCTCCTGGAATAACACCTCATTCATTTGGCTCACCATACTCACCCAAGGTTCTGTTCAAGCAGAGGAATTGTTTAATTAAACATCATATACCTGCCATAATTCCTCCCCTGAGATTACTTACTTCTTTTTTACAGTTCAAAGGTGAAGGAAGTCATGGTGTGATCCTATTTTTATACAGTTTACTTTTCTCTAGGACATTGAAAAGGTATATTTCCATTTTTAAATATTTTCTTCTAGTCTAGTTACATCTTCTGAACTGGTCTTTTCCTTGTTTTACTTTATTGTCCATCCTTAGCCACAGGTGGAGAAGGAGCCCCGCTGGCTGTGGGTGGTGCAGACCCTGAGCATCTGCCTGCACCCCCAGGAGCAGCAAGGAGGGGCAGCAGAGCAGAGAGAAACCCTTTGCAAAGCAAAAATAATGTACTATGTAAACCCATGGATATCAACAGTCACAGGCAATTAAATATGAAAATCAAAAGGAGTTTACATAAACACAGACAGATTCTGCCAGGGTGACTCTGCTGGCAGAGGATACTGACAGGGTCTTTCTAAGCCTCATGTAATTAGGTTTGGGTAAAGATGCTTTAGAAAGGTACAGAGGCATATTTATACCAATATGAAACATGATTCATGCTGATGTGACACTATCCTAGCTAGTTAGCAAAAAAATTGCACTTCTGCTTCAAACAGTTGTGTTCAGGCTACGCCTGGTGTGATGGAGGCCACATGGCAGCAAGTGCTGCCAGGGAAATCCTGGCTCTGTCTGCAGGGCCTGAACACAGCCCTGAACTGGAATTTTAACAGGAATAGACCTGAAGTGCAAGAGCTCCAGCTGAGCAGAAAACTGCTGCATCAGGATAGAACTGCTGTGTCAGGACAGCACAGAGGAATAAAAGGGTCCATAGGATTTCTCCCTGTTCCCTGTTAACAAGAGAGTGATGTACAGCCACCACCACAGGCAACTGGTCCCAGTGACATTCTAACATTTTGTGCTTGGTCCTACAGGGTCCAAGAAGATTTAGGCTGCACAGCAACTCCTCTGTTAAATTTCAGTTTTGGAATCATCACCTGTACAGAGGTAAGAGTAACTGCATTTCTCAAGTGTTCTTTTTTTATTACTCCCACATTTGATTTAGGAAAAAAGTCTCATCTGTTACTCTGTTGGGGAAAAACGGTAAGTTAGAGGAAAATACTTTGCCAATTTCAATCATGAATGTCCATTTTAAAAATGGATTATGACGATGCTAATAAAGGTCCTGGTAGGCTGGCATTCCTCTGCCCACCACAGACATGCCTCCAGCTGCTATTTACCGAAGGGCTCTCTCCCTGCTGCCCCATGGTGTGACCATGGACCACCCCATCTCCCCGCAGGCCCTGCTCAGCCTCCTCCTCACGGGCCGGGCCAGCCTACAGGAACCGAAAGGTGGCCCAGCGCCCGGCGGCGGGGCCGTGGAGGGGCGGCCGTGGCGCGGCCCCGTGGGATACCTGCGCTGGGGACGGGGTCTGGAGGAGCAGGTGAGGGCTGCTGGGGCCGTCTCATCACGCTGTCCCCACCCTGGCACTGAGGCCGGGATGTCCTCTCCTCCCCTCCTCAGGTGTGCCGGGGGCTGCGCACCCCCCGCCTGCCCGTCTGGCTCTGCAGCGCGTCCCGCAGGCATTGCGTCCTCTTCAGCAGCGACAGACACCTCCTCTGCGACTGGAAACGGGAGAAACTCTTCCACCTGCACCTCTACAGCGGGCAGCAGGGGAAAACAGCCTGTCTGACCGTGGGTAGGCAACCCAGCCCCCGGGCAGGGCTGTCACACAGAAAGGGGGGGTGTGCACAGCTAGATAGGGACCCCCCCACTGAGTCCAGTGCTCTGTGCCTAGATATGAACAGATATGGAGTCACAGGATCCCTTTTGGTTGGAAAAAGACCTTAAAGATCATTGAGTCCGACTCAATGCACTGCAATATCCACACTATATGCATATATACATATGTAAATAAAAACATAAATCATATTAACCTTTACACAGAATGTGAGGAGACTGCTCCAAACCGCAGTGTAAAAAGACTTACAGACTCACGATAGGGTCAAGCTGGAAGGGGCCTTTCAAGGCCATATAGTCCAACCCCATGTCATGGGCAGGGACATCTTCAATCAGATCAGGTCACCCAGACCCCCCCCCAACTTGACACAGGGTGTTCACAGGCATGGGGCATCTTCCACCACTCTGGGCAACCTGGGCCAGGGTCCCACCACCCTCAATATAAAACGTTTCTTCCTTACATCTAGTCTGTCTCCCCTCTTTCAGTTTCAAACCTTCACCCCTCATCCCAGCGGTACAGGCCAAGATAAAAAGTCTGTCCCCATCATGTAGCCCTCCTTAAAGTACAGGAAGGTGCAATAAGATCTGCATGGAGCCTTCTCCTGGCTGAAGAACCCCAGCTCTCTCAAGCCTGTCCTCATAGCAGAGCTGTTACATCCACAAGTAAAATCCTAGCTCTGAAAGGACAGAGACCTGCTCAGAAAAAAAATTATGCAAACACACTCTGCAAGAAGCCTAGAGCTGTACTTACAGTGCCTGGATTCCCCAAGGCAGGAACAGTCTCACCAACCTGGCACACCTGCAGCAATCCTGCCCATCCTGCTTTCAGCCTTTTCTAAAACTGTTCTGAGAGGGGCTGGGAGTTTTTTTAGATTTTTTTTTTTAACTATGTTCCCCTTTCAGACACTCATTCTCATCACTGGGAAGAGGATCGACATGAAGACCCAAGCAGCCAGGAGAAGAGGTGTCCACCTGTGGAGATGGCAATCAGGACCAAGTGGGCGGGAGCAACCATCAGCTGGAATGGGACAGACCCCTTCTTCTGAGGAGATGGACAGGACAGACGCCTTCTGAGGAGCCCCAGCGCCTCCCACTGCCGCGGGCCCCACTGCACACTGCCATCTGGAGGAGATGAAACTCTCACCACCAAAACAGCCTCTGGCACCTGCTCTGCCGAGGAGCAGTCACTGGCGATGGGTCCTCGCTGCGCACATGTCCCGGGATGGGGTGCAGGTTCCTCTGCTTCCCACGACAGCCGGCAGACAAAGGAAAGAGAGCTTCAATTTGCCTCCCGTGCTAGGCAGAGGTGTTTAAGAAATAGAGGTGTCTCTTAAGAGTGCAGTGGAAGCAAAATGAACATTGAGCAGTGACGATGCTGTGTGCATCTAATTGATTTAATCCAGCGTGTGCAAACTAATTTATCTGTCTGCAACAAGCCAGGTTTCCTCCCAGCTCCCCACAGCTGTGACTTCTATAACCCAACCTCTGTCCTGCTCCAGCAACAGCTCGAGCACAGACCCCAGCCAGACCCTGCATCCTCCAGCCAGGAAGCAGAGCTGATACACGGGGAATGGGGCACAGTAAAGTTTGGTGCTGCTTGCTGAGAAGTCAGTGATTTCACTGACTCCGAGCACCCTGCAGCAGCTCTGGGAGCACAGGCTGGGCACATTTCTCCTCACTCATGTTAACCACTTCCTACTTCCTTTTTTTATAGACAACACCCAAAAAAAAAACCTATTAGTCACACAAAAATGTGTGTTGCTAGTGACAGCTGCACTGAGAACAATAAACCTTTCTGTGAGTGACCCAGAAGTTGGATTAAAGAGTTTGAATAAAAATAAAATAAAATAGAGTGGTCATAAGCAGCCTGAAATTTAGCCTGGGTGGGTGAGGAGCCTGCTGGTTAGCAACATAATGTGGGGTCTGCACTGGTCACTGCCCACTGCCCCCTTCCTCAGTTGCTGATTATTTCAGTTCCCTGAGCGTGTGGCATCCCTGCAGGTGAGCAGCCAAACGCTGCTGCCCTGATGACGCGGTGACAAGCCTGCCACTGCAGAAGGGTCTGAGGGCAGGGCTGGCAGCACCCTAAGCCTGGGGGACATTGCAACCAGATGCTGCAAGGCAGCACTTACTTTACGTGTGGAAAAGCAGTGTGTGCTTATGCAAATAATTCGTAACAGATGAATGACACCGCGTGGTAAATGCTGAGGAAATGCACACCACCAAGTATTTTGGGTACACCAAATCATGGCTTAACAGGTTACTACAGAGACAAAAGGGTGCAAACACTGGCTTTCCAGACTTCCAGAGCAGTTTTCCACAGCATGGGGGCTGCCAGGGTGGCAGCAAATGCCCACCTGGTTGCTGCAGATCGAAAGGGGAAGAGAAAACTGCAGGCACACAGACTCTTGCTGCCTCCCCCAGGCTCTTATCCTTCTGCCCCCACAGCTTCCTGTCTTTTTTGTAATCTTCTTGCAGTGTGGGGCTAAATTTAAGCTGCTGATTTCCCCCAAAGAGAACTAAGCCCTTGCTCATTTCTGCAAGGTAACAATCACACTTATGGATGATTTAAAAATAAGAAGCAGTGATGACACAATCTGGCTATTAGCCAAACTTGTCTGAAAATCCCCACAGCTCCAGCACCTCAGAAAGCTCTGAAGATTTTCACTTCTACCCTGGAAATTTCTTTGCAAACAAAGAAACCTTGCAAATCCCCAGACACATCTCAAAAACACTCCGGGGTGCTGTCCTACCCTGAAATACAGGAATATTTGGAGGGGAAGAGGGGTGACTTGGCAAGGAATGCAAGCAACAAACCCAGGCATACAGCAGTGAAACTCATTCTGGTGCCTTGAGTGAGTCCATCTCCAGGAGGAGAAAATTGTTTGTTAGTTTTTTAGGTAACTCAGTGTAACTGGCAAATCTTATCTTAGTGCCATCTCACTTCTGGGGCTCAAGGAGAGACAGTCACAGGCTTCACTCAGGGCAGCCCCAGGGCCCTCTAAAAATACAACAAGAATTCAGGTACTCATTCCCAATATTACATTCCTGGTGAAAACTTTCCCAGTGAGCTGTGCCCTGTGCCCTGTCTTCTCTCAAACATGGGAGAAAAAACAGCTAGTAAGATGCCTTCTTACTGGAAGTTGAGTACAGATAGTGCCTTAATTGGAAATATTCCAAGGCCAGGAGCCAAGAATGAGTCAGGGGGTTGCACATCCTAAAGGAACTTTGATAATAAAACCATTTCAGCAGAGTGTTAGAAATGCTCAGTGTGGGCATCTCAGGAGAAAGTATTGTTCGTTTAAGGACAAGAAGCCTCAGAGTCAATTTGCAAGAACTCTTGGCAAAATAATAAAAGTGAGAGAAACTTTCCAATTTTTGCCGACAGGGGAAATAACCTTGTATAACAGAGCTTGTTTCTGGTTCCCTGTCTGGGTGTGCTGCATGGGGCCTATCGGGTGGGATTTTGTATGGAATAGGTGAGAATTGCACCTCCACCCAGCACAGCCAGAGGCAATGCACACCACAGGGACCCGCAGAACAGTGAACAATAAGCCTGTACACAAATATGCCCACGTCACAATGACTCCACCACCTACAAGCACATGCTCGGCTTTATTTCTTCATCTCGCTGTGAGATCAAGGGGATTCTGGCAGATCTGTCCCGGGACTCCCGTGTCTTCTCTGGTGTCTTCACTTCTCCAGTGTTACTGAGTCGGACCATGTTCCAAGTATCGCACTTTTTTTTCCCAAAAAAACTTTTATGAATGAAAACGGTTAGTGATTGGACCCGATGATCTCGAAGGTCTTTTCAAACAATTCTGTGACCTTTAAGCGCACCGAGTCCCACTGTTAACCTAACTCAGCCGGGAGCCGAACCATTGCCAAGGGCGCCGGGACGCGATGGTGAACCACAATACCTCACTCTAAGTAACCTCTGAAATCAGCCCAGAGCACCTGTTACACACTCTTCACCGCGTTTCCACCACCACAGCCCCCGTGAGCCCCGCACGGGCCGGTCCCCAGCTCTCCGCACGCTGGAGACACCGCGCACGGGTCCCACCGCGCACGGAGCAACGCGGGAGCGCTGACCGCCCGCGACGATGATGGGCGCTGAATCGCCCCCGACACCGACAGTACCCAGTCAACTCCCCCCGACACC
>JAAWXA010000058.1:2037794-2069984 GCA_038090715.1 Florisuga fusca
CCGGCCCTGCCCCGCAGCCCCCGCCGCGTCGCCCTGGAGATGGCGCCATGGACCGGGCGGCTCCGGGCGGGCCGGAACACCGCAGAGAGAACCCCGGGTCGGTGAGGAGGGGATGAGGGGGGGCGGGCCGTGTCGCTGCGGGAGCCCCGGTGAGAGCCAGCGCTGGGCCCCCGACCCCCGGAAATCTGCGAAAGGAGAGCAGGGGTGCGACCACTCGGGCCCCTGGGACCGCCCCCGGGCCGGCACCCCCGCCCAGGGCGGCACAGCTGCGGCCAAACTGTTCGGTTTCTTAACTCACTGCATCTGGAAAAGTCTCCTTCGTTAGTGTCGTCAGGGGCAACTACGCTGGAGCCGTTGCCTGTGACTGATCGCCGGGTTTGTGTCTTAAACTCAGGGAGATGGCAGCGCCGGGCAGCGCCCAGCCCGAGCTGGGGCAGGAGCTGGCAGGGGAGCCGGGGCCGGGGCCGGGGCCGGTGCGGGGAGGAGCCTTCTGCCTTCCTGAGCACGGCGGCCGAAGCACAAGTAAGAAGCAGCTTTGCTCTAGGCTGAGGCTTCTCACTATTGCTGTCACCCGCTCGGGCTGCCCCGGTGTCTTGCGGGCGACGTGTGACTTTGCCTTTTCCTGGGGATCTTTTAGCGAAGTGGCAGCAGCCCCCAGAAACTCCCCTCTGTGCTCCCCTCATTAACTTCTCCGCAGAGCCGATCCTAAGCGAACCTCTGGGTCCTCCAGGAGCACGCAGCAGGCGTCAGAGTGCTCAGCAGAAATTGTATCCCTGCGAGGGTACTGCCAGAGCCTGTAAGGGGAGGTGAAATTACACTGACCTTTTTTCTCCTCCTGCCCAGCTGTGTCATCCCAGCACGTTATGGAGCAACCAGCTCCATCACTTGCCTGCTTTGTACTGTGCACACAGTGTATTCATGCTGGCTGCTGTCTGAGCCCATCCCTTTTAAGCACATCAAACGTCCCTAGGGATTCATTTTCAGCCATCTCTCCTGTAGGAGAGCATGTCCCACGTCTTATGTTCCTCTGATAGCAGGAGTGATCCAGGCCTCAACACACAGCTCACCAACCCTTCCTTGCACTCATGCAGCATGGCCTGCACTTGGAAATGAGGAAACATTTCAGTCTCTCCAGCTCTTTCTTCTTAGGACAGAGAGACTGGAAATGCTTTAGAGGATAATGCAATACTAGATTAGTGATACAAGTCACTGACCCTAACCAATAAGCCATCTCCATGACTTCAGTGGGACATTTTGTGGAGCCCTGACCCAATGCCAGTGCCCAGTCCCTCAGGCCTCTGGGTAGGGTTTGTACGGAGCCAGAGCTGCCCTTCTGCAAGTCTGGCAGGAAGGTCTCAGGCAGCTGATGTGGCTGCAGAGAAAAGGCCAGCATGCTGAAGAAAGGAACAAAGCAAGTGTGCCTAGAAGATAAGCTGAGAAGACAGCACTGCTGTTCTGTAATTCTCATTATCACTGTTACTTGCAGCCCTGTCAGAAGAGCTCAGCAGCTTAGATGTTTTGTGTGACACAGAGGTAAGGACTCACCCAGGTTGCACATAGACATTTTGTGCCAAGTGGCATTACCCCTGAACAAAGATATGACTCCATGTTTCTTCTGGTATTTTCCATCCTGAGTTCAACGAAGAGTTTGTGAAGCTGTTCAAGAGCTCTCTGTGCACGCTCCCCTCTGTTGGCCTGCCTGCCCTGCTGGCCTACAGACCCGAGTCCTCACAAGAATACGTGGAGATCCAGGTGAGTCAGTGGCAGGGCATTCCTACATTGTGGGATTTTTGTTTATATTAATTTATATGATTCCCATGTCAAAAGAATAAAAGTGATGCCCTTTGGCAAGACGCTGCAGGAGTTCCTTTCTGAAAGGGTTTTACTTTGTGAGCCTGTTGAAGCAATGCTTGTTGTGCCCACTTAAACAGCAAGAGGCTGTGCAACTCATCTCCCCACCACTACATCCTATGTTGAGAATTTCCTAGCTGAAGATTTTGCCCTTTGTCTAAAGCAGAGATACAAAATTTATATAAATATTAGGTATAGAGACAAAGTCTAGTAACCAGCCTCAAAATATATCCTGCAGCAGCCCTGATTTGTAGCTGGTCAAAGCAGCTCACTGCTCTTCTCAACAGATCTGCTGGTGGATCCTCAGGAAATTCCCCACAGATTTTCTTGTGATCAACAGTGCCACATTTGGGGAGCTTTTTCAAAGACCCAAGCAATGTCTATGAAAGGATTATGCATCAGAGTACTCAGCTACAGCGTTCTGCATGTGCTGAAGGTTTCCCTTGGAAGAAATGGGTCCCAAGAATACAACAGTCATCCCACTTCTTTGAGGGTTTTGATTTATTTATTTACTGTAGATCAGCTTTTGCTTTTTTTGGTGGCTTCCTGAACCTAATGTTTTGGGTTAAATCATTCCGAGATACCACAGTGACAGATCTGTTTTAACTGCTCTTGCACATTTTTAACACTGCGTTTTGGGCAGAGCCCCCTTCCCCAAGATAAAACAAGGACTTGTATGCTGATGCTGTATTTCTGTCCTCCCCGTTTTTTCTCTCCCCACCTCCATTTCAGCCCAAGGAGGACTCAGCTCCAAGATGCGAGTACTGTGGCAGCCTGCTGCAGCCCTTCCCTTCCTTCAGAGACATTTGTCCACAGGATTACGAGTCGGTGAGCTGGAGGGACAGACTGGCAGATGTTTGCTGTGGGAAGGCCCCCTCCCTGGCACTGCTCCTCTGCCTTCCAGAAATTCTGCTGTGAGCGTAACCGAGACCTCTACGAGTTCATTGTAAATGAGAGGAAGAAACACGAGGTTGCCTGGAGCCATCCCTCTGCTGTCAGCCCCCACCAACCCCATGGCTCCAAGGACAGCAAACTCCAGTCCAAGGAAAAAACATCCCAAAGGTACTACGGAATGACCACAGAGAGATGGGAGTCACGCTGTGTGAAAGGAGCAACAGCAGCTCTGGAGGGAAAAGCAGCATTATCAAGATGAAACTGCAGCAAGAGGGAATGAAAGCAGAAAATAATTTGCTTTAGGCAACACAAGTTCATATTCTGAGTCTGGATCCTCTTGGGTCTTCCCTTACCAGGCTGAGTTAGAACACGGTGAGGTTTGTGCTAGGTAAAGCATTGATTCTAGTGCTAACAGATGAAGAATGAGGGACAGGTAGAGCCAGAAACAGAACTCTGTGTTTTGCTGCATAACCTGCAACATGCATTCAGATTCCAGTTTCCTGAGTTTGTGAGTTTGACTTCTGCTGGGCTGATTAGCAGGAGGCCCAAAGCTGATCCAAGTATCTAAGCCTAGTTCTAGCTTTCAAAACAGGACACATGAAACACGTATCAGGAATGTTTTCATTTTCCAGGCAGGAGGAGAGACAACAGGCCAAACAGTTAGAAGATTTCCCGGCAGAAGAGTCAGCAAGTGTAGCTGAACGTGAGTTTGCATTTCCTTATCTATTTATTTATTTATTACAGCAATGAATTCAATGGAATTTCTTGTCTCATACTCTCTAATTGAACAGGATTCACACCATGACATTAGTTCATTTTCAAGTGTGCAATCCCATTAAATTAGATACTGCCACATTGAATAATCCCCCTCATGAAAAACCAATTCCCATTGCACAGAGGATCTCCTTGCTGTGGTTTTAGTATTTACATCTGAACATTTCAGCTGAGATGCACAAAACCTGACATTTCTTATGCGCTTAGAGACTACGACTTACTTGGAAGGAAGGAACTGCCAGCATTAGGGTGCTAAACATTTTGCCTAATCAGGTGAGTACTCCACAAATTCCTAGCCCAGTCTGTGGATGCCTGAGCAGCCCCTTTGGATCTAGCTTTAAAATCAAAGGCATTTTGACTAAGAACAGATGAACTAGATTTATAATACGGACATATTTGCCCAGAGGATGGCAGGGCACTGAGGCTTTTGTGGCACCAGGGATTTCAGACTGTCAGTTCTCCAGAGCTTGGAGACACGACATGCCAAAAAAATGTAACCTTTTAGTCACACAGATGTGTATGTATACATAACTGAAAAAAACCTGCTTCTGCTTTTCATAATCCTCAGAAATAGCTGAACACTTTGGACTGTCCTTATTAGGTAGAAAATACCCTGAGACAGCCTCACAGGAGGGAGCACGTCAAAGAGAAATTCTTGTTCCCCCAGGTTCCACCCTCCCTGCAGTGCTGCTGCCAGCCCCGACCACTTCACGCAGACCCTCCCTCTGCTCTCAAGGTCCAAACCATCCCGGAACCATTTTCTACCAGCTTTCTCGGGAGCCCCCGTCGCAGGAGGGCTGGACACTGGTGCCTGGTTCCCCAGCAGCAGCTCCTGAGGAGGAAACTCTCTCCAACACCATCACCTGCTGTGATTTCACCGCTCTGGGTGCAAAGGCAAGAACTGATGGCCAGGGGCTGAGTGTTCTCTCAGCTGGTGCAGGGCACTCCTCTCCATTCTGTTGTTATGTTTCCCATCTTAGGCAGTGAAGAATCAATTGTTGGAAAAATACTACAAACACGGAGGAAAATTCCTTACCATGCTCCCAGATGGAACAGTGCAGTTACTGTATCCTTCAAGGGGTTTGTTTGCCTGCCTTAGTACAGGGATGTAACAGATTTTTGTGTCCTAGTCTGCTCTGTCACCCTATAACCTGATCCCCACCACTCACACTCACTTTTACAGTTTGAAAACAAAGGGGGGAGTAAAACCAATTACACAGCTCTTGTTCTGAAGTTTTTCAGAACAGGATTCTATGATTCTATGATTGTCCAAGGATGTGTTTTTAAAACAAACTTGCTAAGCAGTTCTGCCTGGTTTACTGGAGAAAAAAAACCCCAAATATCAAAAACATATCCTGTATCTCTATCTAATCTTCTGTCAGTGCATACAGAATCCTTCATTGAAGAGCTCTGGCAGCATCCCAGGTAAGGCAGGCAGCCCAGCACCACTGCACTTCGAACATGGTGAGTGGGGTCATACGGCAATTTTTAGAAGACAAAGTAGCACTGTGCAATATTTAGTTTTTACTAACAGACCAAGCAAAGGAAGGGGTTATGAACACCTTATCTGATGGCAGTTATCCGTCTGGAAATCTGGCAATCATTGTGGTGCGAGAGAAAAGCCATCTTGTTTGCATAGTGCAGGAAGACAAGGCAAGCATGGCTGCGATACAGGCGGTGTTCACATCCAGCGGCCGCAGTACCTGCTACTACCCGGGGGGGTCTGTGTGGTGAGTTCACCTTGGGCTGAGCACTTGTGCTCTCCACTGAGCATTTTAATTTTCAAGAGTCATAAAGGGCATTTTTAGTAGCATTCAGTAGTTAAAAAACAATGGTAGCAGCTTGCAGGCCATTTCAGGTGCCTCCCAGAAGGGGAGGGTTACCCCAGCTGTGTCCTGAGATAGGACAGTGTCAGTCCTGTCCCTCTGGGGGACAGGGGACAGCAGCTGCGGGACCTGCAGGGTGCAGAGCTCTGTTTTTCTCCTCTTTTAGGATAACTATGAATATTCAGGGTGGGCAGTATATGGACCAAGCAGGCAGCAGGGTGAGAAGGTGGATGTGGCCAAACACCATCATGTCACCAGGACCCCACGTCTCCCTGCGCCCCATCTTCATCTCCCTGAACCTGCATGTGGGGGTCAGGATCCTGGGCCAGGACAAGATCACCATTTCCTTCCTTGCCATGGGGCAACAAGCAAAATTCAATGTGGGAACAAAAGTGCAGGTATTTCTCCATCAAACAGACAGCTCCATGCAAAGCTGCTCTAAACAGCAGGAGCAGGGCAGCCAGGGAACCTCCCATTCCTGGGGAAGCATTCTCATCCCTCAGTGGGAGCTCCCCATGTTCCCCATGGTGTTGCCCCCCAAAACAGCAAACAGAGGAGGTGTACCTACACTCAGTCCCATGCAGATGGGGGGCTCACCAGCCTTGGCTTTCTGCAAGGGGCTTCAGAGTGTGAGAAGTCTACCCAAGTGGGTCCCTGGTGTCCCTGGCTGTGTTGCCCTGTGTCACCCTGGCTCTGGCAGGCAGCAGAGCTGCAGTCCTTGTGGGCAGGCTGCCTGGCAGCTCCCTTCCTCCACAGGCTTCTGCCACGAGGCCAGGTTTCCCCCATCCCAAGTTTCTCCTCTCCCACATTTGCCCCATCCCAGCTTTGCCCTGTCCCAGGTTTGCCCCATCCCAAGCTTGTCCCGTTCCATGTGTGGTTCTGCTGACACCGCTCACCTTGACTCCCCAGCCCCTCAACACCATCAGGCTGCCTCCCCCGGCTCCAGCCCCGCTGGGTGAAGAGGAGCTCCTGCTGCTTGCCCTCAGGGTGAGGATCCTGTGGCTCTTACACAGGCTGCGTGGATGCCTCAGCTTTCCATCTTATGAGCAACGGGACAAAATTAAGCCTCCAGCGTACCTTATCACACAGACTTTAAAGTTCCTGCAGCTTTGCACAACTTCTGGCAGAAGCGATGAGCTGCGCAGCTGGGTCAGGGCAATTGCAGATGATCAGTTCTGACCAGCAGGTCGGTGGGTGCCTGGCTCCCCAGCAGCCTCCCTCCTATCTCCAGTGGAAACCAGCCCAGGCTGGAAGTCATTTCAGCCCATGGATGTGGCACAAAGATAAAAGCAAACAGAACACAGCCAAGTCACACCTGTGACAGGTGCAGGGGGTGTTTGCTCAGAAGTCACCCGCAGAGCCACCACTCCTGCAGCCTCTGCCAGGGACACAGCTGGGTGGGATGCCCAGGCCTCTGTGGTGCCAGCAGCGATGAGGCTCAGCCCATCCCAAAAAGCCCACGGATTGTCCAGGCAACCAAAGGTCACTGTCCTGGCAAGGTTTGTGTGGGCTGGGACAGTGAGCGCAGGGAGCCTGAGGAGCTGCTGCTCCGGGCGCTGTGTTTCCCCCCCTTGCGGGCCCAGCAGCCTTAGCACAGACCCCTCATGAACAGGGTGCTGCGGGCTGGCCCCTGACCCAGCTCCCAATGGTTCCGATGCTTGGGTCTGGGGGCAGCACTTGGCCCTGGGCCCTGCACCCGAGCAGCTTTGCAAGGTGGCTCCGGATGTCTCTGCTGTAGAGGGCATAGATGAGGGGGTTGATGAGGGAGTTGGTCTCACCCAGCAGGAACAAGGCGTCCTTGAGCGGGGCAGCCAGGGTGCAGGAGCTGCAGGCAGCCTGCACGGTGCCCCCCACCAGGTAGGGGCCCCAGGAGAGGCTGAAGCTGATGAGGACAAGGAGCACGGTCCGCAGTGCCTTGAAGTGTCGCCGGCGGGCGCAGGAGTGCCGGAGCCGCGTGTGCTGCGCGTAGGCGATGCTGCCCACCGAGACGTGCAGTGCCACCAGCACCAGCAGGGATGGAGCAAAGACACCAAAGCAGATGGTGTAGAGGTACTCGCTCTTGGCCACATACAGGAGACCACAGTAACCTGTGTAGTTGCTTGGCTGGAGGGGGGGCAGGATCAAAGGCAAATACCCGAGAAGGAAGGAAATCATCCAGAGGACAACCAGGGAGAGGACCAGGGGTGTTTTCTTCAGGAGGACGGGGTAGGAGAGTGGCAGTGTCACTGCCAGGTACCTGTCCAGGGAGATGAGGAGCAGGGTCAGGATGGAGCCGATACAAGGGGTCATGCTCATGGCGATGCGCAGGAGGCACAAGGACTTGCTGTGGTCAAAACCCCCATCAAGAATGTTGTCCAGCGCTTCGGTGATGCACGTCATGCCCACCAGCAGGTCAGCTGTGGCCAGGTTGAGGATGTAGACATAGGTGGTGCCAGGCTGCTTCCTCATCAGCTGGCAGACAGCCACAATCACCAGCAGGTTGGCCGGGGGGATGAGACAGCTGAGGAGGGAGTGCAGCACTGCACACAGGAGCTTGGCCATCTTTTCTGGCGAGGAGGGTGGAAAGAGATGACCAGGAAAACTTGGCCCAGCGTGGAAAAACCCCACCATGAGGCAACACGTGGTTGAGCTGAGGGATGGGATAGAAGTGCCTCAGACCCTCCAGCTGCAGGCCGAGAGCACCTAAACAAGCCGTTTAAGGAGCACTTTGTCCATCCCAGGAGATCTCCAGCACCTTCCCAGCTGCTGTGTCTTGGTTGCTTTTCCAGGGCCTTTGCCCTCTTGCCTACCATCCGATTTTGCTCCGTGCCTGCAGGCATGCAGGAGGGCGGGGGTCCTCTCCTGGGCTGGGCAGAGCCACCACAGTCCCCAGCACCTGACACCGAGCGCTCGGGAGCAGCCTCGCCAGGGAAAGCCGAGGAGCAGGCAGTGGGACAGGGACAGGCGGGTGTGCTCCTCCCAGCAGCACCATCCCCGCCCAGCGCCGGGGCTGCGGTGCCAGGCGTGGTGCCAGGCTGAGCATCCGGCACGGCAGCCTCCCGGCCCCGCTCATCCCTCATCATCCCCGGTGGGCCATGGGGAGGGGGCAATGGGGAAGGATAAACCTTGCAGGACTGGGGCACAGCCAGGCTGAACCATGTTTTTGTTCTTCCTGAGCCTGAACCCAGCTCACAGGAGCTCCACCAGAGCAAGCAGCTTGAATTTGCCCCTCAGACATTACTTGATTCCCATTTTGCACATGGGTGAAATCGAACAAGTGTTCAAACAAGAGGTTTTTTTAGATGAGTCTTTGCACCTTCATCTCAAAATTACACAGTAGCATCATGTGGGAGGGGAGACCAAAAATCCCCATTAACACCAGGACAAGATGTGGGTATCTGTGCCTCGCACTGCACCCCCACAGTGCTGGACCCTTCTCCACAAGACACATTTAGTAAAATTTCAAGCAGTAATCCTTCAGGATTACTGAGCACACAGACAGCACAAAGGACGCAAGAGATCCCAGTGCTGGGGGTTCCTGGCAGCAGGGAGGGAGAATGGGAAGGGAACTGCTGGAGGCTTCCATGCTCAGGGAGCCCAAACCCACAAGTAGCCACAGCTTGAATTTAGGAAGCACCAACCTTGGACCAGAACAGTAAAAGCACCACAACCACTGAACTGTCAGATGGTGTCTAGCAACCACTTTACAGGAAGGCTGTCAGGTATTGCTGCCTCTAATGACCATCAGGGTTCTTTATTCACATTTTATTGTTCTGTTTTTCCATTTGGAAGTGCTCTATGAACAGCCATCATGGGGCTGGGTCCAACCAATAAAACCAACTCTGTTCAGTGCACCCAACAACCAGTGCAATTACAGAGATGACAAAAACACTGCTCAGCCCATCCCCTGCAATGGAAAAAGCTTCTGGTGCACTTAGAGGACACCAGCAAAGGGTCTCACATACCTGACTCCAACACATGGATAAACCATCTCAGGTGGAAGAGGAGGAATACTGGGGGCAGCAAGCAGATCCTGAGAAAGTATCACTAGGGTGACAGTGAGCAGCTCACAGAAAATCTTAGCTTAGCAACACACCTGTGCATTTATTTGTTTTATGACTAATTTGTCTGAAGTATGTAATTAATGAGAAAATAAAACTGAAAGATCTTGGCTAATCTACCTCAGAAGAGAAGGCATGAATTACCTGAAGCAATGATTTCATCACAGCAGCCTTGAGGCCACTGGGTGTGTTTAATGGTTGATTAGCAACACCTTTCTAACGACTCCATCCACTTTTCCCTGGGCTGTGTGACAGAGCTGTGGTAACCAAAACATTTCTAACATCAGTCCAGACAGCCTTAGGAAGGGTGAAGGACAATTCTTACAAACTGACAGCTGGCTCCATCACAGCTCTGCAGATTCCCTTCCCACGGGAACATTCCCAGCCCCAGCAAGAGAACAGCACCTCAGAGCTGTCTCTGCCCCAGCCACCTCCCCTGCACAGCTGCAGCTGGGTGCTCCTGGCAGCTGGATTTTGGCAGGCACCAAGGGACAGACCCAGCTCTCTGTGCTCCTTTGGGTCACAGAGATTGTCAGGGGCTTAAACAAGACAAACACGAGGTTAATGACTTTGGAAAGTAGGCTTTTTATGCATTTTTTTTCAATTACAATTCTAAGAATATCCATCAGTGACTCAAACAAGGTACTTCACACAGTAAATGAGAACTCTTAATTTAAACTCTCAGGGGTTTCTGTTCAGGACAGTAGAAAAGCCCAGCTTGTCATCTCTTCAGAATGGTCAAGGAAAAACCTCTTGGGCTGGCCAACACAATTGAAAGAGCAGCTGATCTTCATTTTAACTGACGTCACAAAATGATGTAACTACTCTGCATATAATTTTGTTCATATAATTTAGTATATAATGCACTGTTCAACTCTGCCATATACTTTGAAAAATATACAAACCTGCTTTAACCACATTAGAGATATTTGATAGACAGCTGTCAATTACTTAACAGTTTAAGACAATATCAGACACTCCTATAACTTCATTTTAAACTACAAAAAGAACAAAAATTCATATAAAATACAACAGATTAAAGACATTTTTTTTTCTGAGGAAAAATTAGATATCAACTCAATCTGCCATTGTGTGAAACATGAATATAAAATAAGTTACAATTAGTAATGCCTGCATTGCTGAGCTATGAACTGGTCGGATGAAATCTTAAAAAAACTATACAGTATTATTGCACTCCTGACTGTGCAGTATGGGAAGAGCCAGCACTGAAAGACATCTGTCACTAAGGGTTTTTCTCAGGAGGCACCACGTGGCTGCAGGAGAAGCATCCAGTCTGTACTAACAGCAGGCTGTCTTCAGTACAGGCCTTCATGGGTCTGCACCACGCTGCCCTTGGAAACCACCATTAGTGCCTGGAAAGGGAGACACCAGAGTCACTGTCAGCCCCGTGCCCACCAAACCCCCTCGGGCTGCAGACCCCCAGGCACAGGCAGTGTCTGCTGGGAAGGGGTAACCTGCAGCAAGGGAGCACCAGTCCTCTTTAATTCTGGGTGTTTTCTTGCCAAGATACCACCAGAGTGAGATGACGTTAGCATGAGTCTGAAGAAGGAGACAGGAAAACACAACAGTCCTCAGGTCTGACTGTCAGCCTCTCCTGACCTCTGGTGCTGTTTCCCCATACAACTTGAGCAGGGATTGTGTTATGTTTCTGAACTCCTATCCTACTGCGTAACATTCTACACAACAACAGCCTTCATGTGCTCTGAAAGCTTAAAAGCAACATCAGCCTACTCTGGGACAAGGAAAACTGCCCAGGCCTCTCCCAAGGTACACACAGGCAGGCTGCTGGGCTCTAGCAAGCCCAGCTGAGAGTGTCAGGAGACACCAAACATTTGAATACCAAATGATCCCAGCTTGCCATGAAGCCAGGTTCCCCCCAGCAGCGACACCACCCATGGTGCTCTAACAGGGCTTGGGTGTAAGCACTGTCTGCTTACATCGACAGGAACTTGCAGAAGGCAAATCCCAGCAGAGAGCTCCAGAGGCAACCTGCAAGCTGTGCAGGTGTGTGACCAGAGCCAGGGCACCAACTGCCAGAGCTGTGACCAATGGGTCTGTGTAAGGAGGGGAGGTCCTGTGAGAGGTCAGGGGCAGAGGGGCTGTCACCCCAAGTGTGGGTCTGTGGAAGGGAAGGCCGAGACACACAAAGGTTCCTGCACAAAAAGCTGCCCCACAGCACTAAAATACTTCAGTGGTCTCCTAAGTGTCAGCTGTCCATTTTTGCACCATGATAGTCTGTTTGTAGTACATCCCTGTTCCTGTGACTAATCATAAACTCGGTGTTTTGGAAGCCACAGGAGACTTAGGAATGTGGAATTGGCTTGCCATAAAACATATGGATGCAAACCCTGTGCTCCCAACAGCCAAGGAGTGCTGCAAGAGGTTAATACAGAACAGGACAGAGATGGCAGCAAGGAAACATTCTGCTTTCTGGGGATACAATTAGGTTACAAGCTGTAGAGAAATCCTCTGCACAAGACTATTTTAAGGCACATAATGCAGTGCTTTCTTATCTCTGCAAAATGCAGTTCACTGGCTTAAGGCCTTCTGCACACAGTAACACATCTTTTCCTGCCCCAAGGAAAGCCAGCTTCCAGTTCTGAAACAGCCCAATGAGCCCCAAACCAACACCTCCCACCAAAACAGTATCTGTTAAATCACCTATGTCAATTTACTTGCTGTCGTGACAGTTGGTCCTCCAGTAAAGCACTTCTAAAAAATACATGTTAGGGTGTTCATTCTGCAACATGCAGAGTCAACTGACAGCTGGACACTGGGAGAAGACTTACAAGAAGTTTCAGTGCTGATAGATGGGGCTATGATCGATGATGGGGCATTGACTCCATGTGCACATTGAGCTTCATTTCGTTATCAAGAATTTGTACAAGCTGCTGCATGGAAGGAAGGTGGCCAGACTCCAGCTTAGACCACACTGGAACATCTACCAGAGAACACATGCAGGGAAGAAAAGCATCATTACATTGGCAAAGGCATAAAACACGTTTAAAGATGATTTAGATTTACAGTCAATCATGCAAATTCATGTCATTTTATATTGAGGAAAACAGCTGGATCAATGTTGGAATGTTGGAAAGCTCTGGCTATACTAAAACCCAGCCTGACCACACAAGAAAGAAGTCTAATACTTCCGTGTAGAAACACATCACATGGATTTAGAGGTTCAAAAAATCCCTTTACAGAATGTCTAAAAATAGATTAGTGAGTGGCAAAACAGCACACCAAGTTTTGGAACCATCACTAAATCTTTGAAATGTGGGGGTCCCATGAGCCTTCATCTCACTCTGCCTAACATGTAAAAGTGGTCCTCAGAAGTTCTGCTTGCCAAGATCTGCCTTGGTAGGTATTACTCAAAGTTGCTGCAACCATTATCCCATTACCCAGACACACAAAAAGCAGCACAGTCTATAAGCATTTAAGGTAAATACAACCTGCATTCCTGATGTGACCAATCCTTATACCCTCAAACATCTCTCAGTGCTGCAGCCTGACATACGTAACTGCTCTCATCTTCATCAAACAAAAGCCAGGCTGGAGCCACACTGTCCCAACACACAACCCAGAGGCTTACAGAAGCTGGGACCTGGCTGTTCAGTCCCAGGAAGGCTCTGCTGCCAGTCCTAACCCAAGATTTGGGAGTAGGTGGCCATCAAGTTCAACCACTTTAATGCAATACAGTCCTTAAGAGGTTCTGCAGTTTGTCACCTGTGTTAGAAACTACTGTGCTGAAATACATCCTGCACAATCACACTTGGAGATTATAAAGCACAGGGCCAGATGACACACCAGTAACCTAGCCTGTGTGTGAGCTCTACAACCTGCCTGTGCATGTGCAGAGGATGGGGTCCCCCTGGGCAGGCTGCTCGCACTCACCGTTCAGCGTTATCTCGAAGGCGCCGGTGGACATACACTGGTTCTCAATCATGTTGCTCAGGAAGAAGACCATCATACAAGCATAAACCTTTGGACAGAGAGAACCCCAGACACTTCAGACACGTGAGCCATGGCTTACTTTATTTACTCTTAACAAGTGCTGAAGTCGATAGGGGTCTTTGAATTTCCCCCTGCACTTTCTGAAGAAATCTCCCAGTCGGGCAGCCACCCCCCTCTCATCCTCTCTTCAGAGCTTGTGCACACTGCCTTCCACTGACAAGTATCAGAACAGTTCTGAAGACACTTGGCTCACAGCCCTGACCCACAGTAAGTCACACCTCCTCACTGCTTTCTTCCACAACCCATGAACATCCTCGCAGCCCATTTGCCCACCTACAGGCCACAGTGGCATCTGCAGCACAAGGAAAGTTGTGGCGAGTGACCCTTCTGACCAAAGGCCCACAAACAGCAGTGATCCAACTGCATCTGTGTACAAGTGCCAGCCCTGTAGCACTGCTTCAGCCTAACCCTCTGGAATTTTCTGTGTGTTGCATCACTCCACCCTGAGGCACCAGTCTTCTGCAGATGCAGACTGGCTGATGACAGACCCTCTGCACTGGGCAGCTCAGTTTGAGGAACCATGCACCAAATATATATATATATATACATATATAAAGGTTAATACATTTCTAAATTGCTTTTGTTTCATTGAATAAATCTGGACTGAGGTTACTATAAATTCAAGTACAACATTAATCTGTGAGCATCACCAGTACTGACTCACAGGGATATTCATCCCACAAGGCACAGTCTGTTATGCCCAAGTATGTTCTGCACAAACTCCCACACCATTTCAACTCCATTTTTCTAACCACCACCTAATTGAATGCCTCATCTATTAAAGTCTGGAGAAAGCAACAAATGCAAAATAGCTACAAGACAATAGAAAAGGGGAGCTGTAATTTTAGCACCAATCATACTGGCTTGAAATTCTACTTTTGAGCCCTAAAAAATAAACAAATAAATAAATAAATAAATCTTTAATAAAAAAATCTGTGACAGTAATGCTCCCTCAGCTGTCCCTCTGCAGCAACACCAGCCTGGAGAAGAGAAATGCTGAGAATCAGACCCGGGTCTGCCAAAACCATGAAGCACTACTACAAAGAAATTCTCGAGTACATTTAGTTATAGGAGCCTCAAAGTTTTAAGGATGCAGTGTACGAAAGCTAAACCAGTAAGAATTGTGAAAGACTCTCAGTGTACACTCATGAGGTCTTTATATAACTGTTTTTTCAAAACAAAAGAATAAAGTATGCTTTTTACCTTATTTTCTTGGCCCCACTGCCAGATGCTTGGAGCTTGCATGCCGAAGAAAGCAAAAGGATCCTTGCCAACAATTATTAAGCCTATTAATACTAGTTTGAAGACAGACAGGAAGGATGCTATGTGCCTATCAAAAGAAAACATTTAAAAGTGACTTAGAAGGTCCACAGGTACTACTTCATCACTATATAGCTATAATTCATAATTTTTTGAGGAATTTTCTAGTGTACAACCCAGTGTTTCAGGGGAAACATCAAAACTTTCAAGCTTATCTTGCTGTAAAAGAAACAAAAAACCGCAAAATGCAGCACACATTAAGAAAAACACACAGGCTCAGAAGGATACCAGTCCAGTACACCATGCACATTGTTTCATTTTCCTGATAAGACCTCAAACAGACATTTCAACTTATATGTGCCTAAACTGGGTAATATGCATTTTCCTAGAGATGTTCCACATTACAGACACATTTTAATGCCCTGTAAAACATTTTTTTCAGCAGATACAGAAAACACTACAGTTCTTTGTAGAAAATAATCCTATAGCCAGAGAACAAATGGACAATGAGGTATTCACTACTGTAGCACTTACCATTGTAATTACTACAGTAATCAAGTCAAGAAGTGGTTCAGAATCACAGTAACTATGGTGTCACTCTCCACATGTACACAACGGTTAAAATATAAGCAATAATATTACTTTTGTCTTTTGCCAATTTCTTTGGGTTTTTTCCCCCAAAACCGTAGTTCAGGACAACCTGTAGTCTCACTGGTAAGGTTACCTCTTCCCTGATCTAGATGTTTAAAACAAACTCTTCCCCCCTCTGCAGCCATAATTCTGATTACAGGAATTTGTCACTAAGTGCATAGCCCTGAGCAACAAATGCCAATTGATATCCAGACACACCAAGAAGGAAGGCTGGATTCACTGTGAAAAAAGGGGAATTGTGTCATCTGCTTCAGACTGAAACACAACAGGCCTCATACAGATAGCCAGATGGTAGCATTTGTGTGGCTGGCTATCCAGAAGAGGGAAGATAACCAAGCTTGCATGTAAACATTATGGGGAAAAAACTTTCATTAATATTGAAAATGGAAGTTTAAGTGTAAAGGCACACGTTCACCACCTGCTGCGCTGACATTCCATGCTGGAAAAAAGCCAGTTATCCCTGCTAGTCACTTGCTTACCTATATATAGGTTGAGGAAGGTAGTTCTCCCCTTCGATGCGGATGTCTGGGTACCGCTGGCTGATAACCCGCATGTACTCCTCAAACACCCGCCGGTAGCCTCAGGAGACACTGGACACAGACAGGGGTTGTCACCACAGCTGCTGTGCTGCACCTTAACCTTGCTGCTGGACGGGCAGCACCAGCACTGGTCATCATATATTCAGTTTAAAATAAAACTAAAATTCTCCATGCCAAAGGAGAAAACTGATCTGCAACCAAGTTACCCACGGACCTCCCGAGAGCCGGTTGGGCCTTTGGGCTCACTCAGCTCTGTTCTCCATGCTTTGGTAAAGCCACTGAGCAGGGAATTACTTGCTTCCCATCATAAGAAGCTGTCAAGTCCGAAAGTCAGAAAAAAAAAAAAAAAAAGTTTCACACAAGGCAGCTTTAATCCCTCACCAGTCAGATTTAACCCGTTCCGAGCCTGTGCCTGCCCAATAACCCCTCCCCGGCTATCCCTGTGTGCGGATGAGCAGATCCACTGCGGGGCAGTTAAACACTGCAGACCCGCACTTGGCCTCCCGCTGCCTCTCCAGTAACCGAAGTGAGGATTACCCGACCCGACTTTCCCCGGGAGAGCCCACACCGGCCCCTTCTCCCCCGCACACAGGTGCCCGAACATCCCCCCTTAGCCGTGCGGTCCCCAAGCCCTATGCCCACCCCGCCGCTGCCCCAGACGCGATCCCGAGCCGGTACCACCCCGCACCGCCGACACGGAGCCTGCCAAGCGCGGTTCTACGGCGGGTCGCCATTTTCTCAGGGCCCTTTTCTGAAGCGCTGCTCAGTCACCCCAGCGCCGGAGGCCCGCGGCACCAGGGAAGGGATTCGGCACCGGCGGGGCTGCCTCCCTCCCCTGCTCCCCACTCCCACTTCCGCCGCCTGCTCCCCATTCCCGCCGCCCCCAAGCCCCATCCCCGCTCGGCCGCCCCGGGGACCTCCCGCGGCCCNGGTACCGGTGCCGGTAGGGGCCCGGCTCTGACTGACGGGAGCGAGGGGGTAGAGAGGGCTTATGGGCCGCAGATAGAGGGGAAGATGAGAATTGGGAGAAAAGAAACAAAAATCCGACTGCAAAGGGGTGCGGCGTCACCTGCCGCGTCACGGCCCAGCCTGGTCACCGCCCCGCCCTGCCACGGAAAAACAGCGCTTTTTGTTAGTAAATGCTCTTTATTTTTATCTACATCCCATCGTTGCATAAAGGTCACATCTTTTAAAATATAATAAAGCTGGCATACGGGTAATCCTCCAGTTCCCCAGAGGGAACAGAGAAAGGGCAGGCGGATGCCTGGGGACACTGGTGACTTTTCAGTGACACAGAACAGATCCTTAGGGAAGCTGTTCAGAAGGAAAGTGTGCAGCAAATCTCTGGCCTTCTGCATCATCAGACATCTGCTGAAGCATTTTATTGGGTTCCAATTAATACAATGTTATAGTTTTCATGGACTTTGTGTGAACGCCACATTGGATTTCTATGGAGTTTTAAAGACCCAGTTCTAGGTCTTCAAGTTCCTGGAGGAGAGCAGTTTCCTTCTGAATCTTCTCCAACTAGAAGAACAAAAAATTAGCACAAGATGTCACAGATGTAGCTTATTATAAAGTAAAACTTGAATAAACTGCCCAGAACAGTACCTGATTCTTTTCCAGCTGTTTGCCAGCAGCTGCTTGTTCCTTCAGCTGCTCAATTGCCTTTAGTTTCTGTAAAAAAACAAAAAACAAAACAAAATAAACCCACACTAAGACAAAAAAAATGGTGAACCACGAATATAAAACAGTCTTAGAAGTTCCTCCAGTTGCAATGGCCCGATTTACCAGGAGGCAGGTCTCTTAGGAAAGAAATCCCCTGACCTTTTTTAAATTCTTTATCTTCTTGTCCACTTCAGGATCTCCTGATGTAACAGCAGGCACAGAACTCCGTGGGGTTTTCTGTGGTACCGATGACTGTGCAGATTCCTGGTTCCCATCAGCTTTGGACTCCTGTAGGCAAATAAAATAAACACATTATCCAGAAAATGTGTTCAATTACAGAAGGACCGCAAAATGTCTTGAGTGATTTCAAGGGGCACATTGGGTATTTCTTCTTTCACTAGTTTGCTGGTGTACTCAAAAATTTTTTAAGTGACTTGCTTTGATGTACTGCATCACCTATGTATGTACTTTCCATGAAAAAAGGGTTATCTGTAACAACCCATGTGCTGTTTCTTGTTTAATTTCTACTCCTCCAGATATCAACCATACACAGCATAGGGAAACATCAGTAAGGATGATGTGACAAACACATATACAAATATTTTACTAGGTCATCTGGTTGGTCATTGCCTCTGAAGTAAAAGAAAGGACTCAAAACCACTGTAAGAAATTAAAAAAAAAACAAACCTTATTGAAGAAATGATTGCTTCAGAAGTTAGGCCTACCACCTTCCCCACAACTTTGTATGTGCACAATGTGTGGAGGCACAGTTTTGTGATTAATTAGTGCCAGCTGCATAAAATATTTGTTATTCTTGAAGTAACTACTTTTGCAGTACCTGTTTAGCAGCTTTCTTCGCTTCATGCTTCCTTTGATTTTTGAGAGCTGTTTTAGACATCGGTTTATCACTGCTTCCTGACTGTGGTTTCATATTCTGAGGTGGCTCATCCTCATGCTGCAGGACATGCAAAATTAAGTGACAAAATCTGCATTCAATCTTAGCAAGCATGCTGGTACAAAAAAACCTTCACAGTGAACTCCCAAACATACCACCATATGCAAAGATGAACCATAAGGGAAGAGGAACGAAAAACACAGAACAAAAAGATACAAAAAGCACAAGTCCTTTCTCTTTTGAGCAGCAGAAGACAGTGTGATATGGGTTTCAAAGTTACCCATTCTCAAGTTTGGATGGGATTATTCTATGTGTCTTAAAGATTTAATGGACTTCTGTTAAAATAATAAAGCCAACATGTTTATATCTCTGAGGGAGAATAAAATCAGATGAATAAACCAGCACAAAAATGGCTGAAGCTTGGCATTATGCTCTCATGGACAACTTTTTAAATCAAACTCCCAGTGACAGGAGTCACTGGAAGGGAAAAATACGTTGGCTGGAGGTGGGCAGTGGCTCCTGGGGTGTGGGATGTCAGATGGGATATGAAAAGGGGGGGGTTGTTCAGTTTTTTGTCTTTTTATGATAACTCTTATTTGAGGAGCTGGGTTGTTTTAACACAAGATTTCCCACCGACATAAGTAAATAGAATTATTTTATTTAATGCATCTTTTCTCTACTACCTCTGCTTGCTGATCACTTGTGGAATCAGACATCAGCATGATTAGCAGATTTCTCACAAGGTGAGCACCTTCCTTGAAAAGCACAAGCCTCAAAATCAAAGCTAAGACTTGAATATCACGGGGGGCCAATGCTAAATGTGATTAATTGCTACTCAGCCTACTTCAAAAACTGACAGAAAAGAAGCTAACTAGGCAAATGGGTCACTACATTGAAACCTGTTTTAAACTGCAGCTGACTTGGTAAGATTCAAATCTTTCTAGCAAGTAAATTTGCCCTCTCCCTCCTGACAAAAAAACCTCAAAGAAACCTCACACTGCTGGGAGGACCATCACCCACCTGTCTGTCTGGGATCTGACTGGTAAGTTGCATGACCCAAACCAGAAGGTTCTTTCTGTTTCACTATAAACCAAATTTGCAGTTCTTTGTTTCTTTGCACAATACAGAGTGTTTGTAAAGAACTCTGTAAAAGGAGAGTATTTGGACGAGAGACATCTCAGTCTCCTAGCACACATTCTTATGAACAGTGAGTGAAGTGTTAGAGAGGATTATCAAGAAAACCTCTCCAAAGCCCCAAAATATGCTGTCACAGTTATACTGCCAGTCTGATCACACCTCTCACGTCTCATTAAATACATACACACACTCCAGCCAAGCTTCAAAGATGGGCCAAGCAACAAACCAGATCAATTTAGAGCATGCATGCAAGTGTCTCCTTACCAGTTTGGAACTGGTCACAGGTTTGTTTCTCAGGGCTGGAGGTCTGTAGGCCTGAGCAGGCTTTGGCTCAGCACTGGGCAGTTCACTCGGAACCGCCTGGTATTTTACAGCTTTGGCTGGGAACACTCCATCCAAGAAGGGCTGCCAGGAAACCTGCCACATTTCTTCCTCTGATGGGACCTGGTAGCTGTGCAGCAGAGAGCCAGTGTAGTGCCAGATCTTGTAGCCATTGCTGACTCGCAGCCGGGGGGCACAGGTGGCCGTTACGATGTGCTCCCCGTCGGGACACCAGGCAAAGTATGTGGAATCCGAGGCTACTGGTTTGGAAATGAGTTTGTAGTTTTTAACATCCCACACTTCCATCTGTCCCCTGAGATTTCCAAACCCTGCTAGCACCAGGATGTGTCCGTGGGGGCTGTAGTAGGCAGCGTTGCGAGGACCGGTTCCAAAATCAAACACGGGGTCACATTTCAGATTAAAAACTGTTGCTTTGGCAGGCATGAAACCATACACCACACAGAACTCGACAGAATTGGGGCTCCAGACAACATCATAAATAGGGCCATTTTTTGCTAAAGGAAAAAGAAAATATGCAGCTGTTGTTAGGAGACAGTATCTTGCCAGTGCAACCAAAAATAAAATCAACAGCTATTCTTAAACTTCATGCTTGGCTAAAATGCTGTGATCTAATTATTGACAGAAAATTCATTCTGCCAACAAAAGAGGTAGAAACAACATTTTTTTCTTCTGACAATTTTAGTTAAGGTTTACAACAGTGACTGCAGCCATTCCAAGTTACCTCTGTAGGGTCAGCATCAGCACTTTAACAGTAAGCATACTTTTTCATGTAAAAAATTCTTTTATTTTTTTCCTCGTTATTCAAGTACGATCTCTCAGGACCTTCTCAAAGTGTCCCACTGGAAACCTGCAAAAACAGGAGTTTTATACCAGCTGGATACTAGTTTCTTTTTTCAAAATCTAAGAAACATTGCATAGCTCAGCTTTGCAGAGCTAAAGAATATTATCCATGTCATCTTTGGACTGTGCTCACACACAGTGTTTTGTAAGACAGACTTTGAAGTGAGAGAGCACACCAAAAATGGTTTTACACATAACAGTTAAAACTTGACAGTGCTAGAAGCTATTCAGGGGGTTAGAGGAGATCCTGAAGAATGGCGAGTTAGTGATGGCAATTCATGCAAAATGTAGAGGGGTAAATAAAAACCACAGGTCCTTGTAACTTTTCATAATCTGGATATCTCAACCTGTATTTCAGACATATGCCAGGTCCATTACTGACAATTCTTAAATCCAGACATTGATCCAAGATACCAGACTTAATTGTTCAATCCCATTGTTATTCTAAAGCCTTGTTATCTTTAGAAACTCGGATGTGCAATCACACTGTCTGTTCTCCCTTGAAAACTTTTTAGATGACATTAACCAAATGTAACTGCAGAGTTGTATTTTCTGACAGAAAATTAGTTTCATGAGGGCAGGCAGGTGGAGAGGCATGAGGGCAGCTTTATTTGGGCTTCAACAGTGACAGGAAAGGCTGCAGTGTGATCCATGCATCAGCCAAAACAAAAAAATCTTTTACAAATGCTGGGGTGAAAAAAAGCTTCAAAACTGGACTGCAAAGGTAACCAGAGACACAAACCCACAGGAGATGGGGCACCACTCACTCCAAATGCCCACCACTTGCTTTTGTCGGAAAAAAAGGTTTCACAAAACAAACATCAGTTTGAGTATTTTTTTTTCCTTGAAAAGGAGGAGCTGAATTAAATGGAAATTAATTCTAAGCTTCCTGTTAAATAAATATACACTAGAAATAAGTAACTGCAAAGGGCAAAGGTTTTAACACGTATGTAATTAAACAACTGGTGTTCTCAGCCCAGGAAACTGCTCCCAGAAAGAATCAAGATAGTGAGTTGTAATCCTGAGTACTTTTCCCCAGTAAATACAGCAACAAAGGAAAATGGGCACAGTGTTGTTACAAAAGACAAACTGGAGATGTCCTCCCAGTCAGCACTAGTATTGAGGAGAAAATATTCACAATCTCTCCACAGTCACTTAACCAGACCCTGTCTACATCACTTCAGCCCCAGTGTTTTGAAATACCTGCAACAAACTCATCTCTCTATAATTCCAAACAAGACAAATGTTTAGCATAAACAGCCACAGCTTAGGATAATGAAAAAATACCACCACTGAGGAAATTAATGAATACTTTCAGCTCAAAAAAAGACACTGAAATAAAGAACATCCACATTTTACAATACAAAATAAAGGACTTTAAATTGCCAAAATACTTCAAAAAATTGCTCTCGCTCTGCCCCAGTTCCTTGAGTAAAAGTACCAATCACACACCTAAAAGTGCAGGCTAGATTATTCTCTTTGGAAACATTTGTTTTCCCATTTCAGATTCTCAGACATTAAGCTGGCTCTGCTGCCCAGGTATTCCCTTAGCAGACATTAACAATTTCTGTTCTGCACACATGAACACCCTCTAAAGCTAATTAGTAGTATATATTAGCTTAAAGTGTTTGCCACTGACAAGATAATTCAGCTATTAAAAAAGCCCTAACAACAAAACAGCTTATTTCAGCGGAAAAAAAAAAAAAATCTGGTGATGAACTTGTACTGAGTCCTTATTTTTCTGTTAAATTATTTCAATTACACTTACAAAAAACCCCTCAAATATTAAACAGAAGTCAGTAGAACAGCAATCCCCACAATGCAAAGATGCCTGAGAGCTACTTACGCAGCTGCACGACCGCGCTCTCTCCGTTTGTGGCGATGTAGTGCAGGGTTTGCTCTCCGTAGTAGGAAGCACCTGTTTTATCAACCTCTGTACTGGCTATTACTAGCACAGCAGTGGCTAACAGAACAGACAGGCAGTTAGCTCAACACAATCACTGCAAATTACAGAAACTACTTCACAGATTGCCACGAACAAAAGAGAAATCAGTTTGGTTACAACTGTGTAACAGTGCTGTTATCGCGCTCTTCTGAATTTAATTTTTCATAAATGTTACTCCAAAAAGAACAAGTATCTTCCTTTCTCAGGTGAAAAGCTTAGGCTAAGGCTGTTCATTCACTGTTGAATTAAGAAAAAGAACATACTTCTCTCAGAATCATAAAATCACAGAATTCTGTGATTCCCAGCCATAAGAAAAGACATTAATCTCAGGCAGAAGCCAAGCATCCTGATCAGTCTTCAAATAAAATGTTTCATCAACAGCTTCTGTACGCACATCTATTTTATCCACCTCTGTGTGCCCCAAGGTGATTTCTACATGCCTGTCATACCTCCCCTGTGCTCCAAACAAGGTGAGTTGAAGTAAAATGGCTTTTACAAAATTATTCTGAAATAGCTGATCGCTGACAAACAACAAAGCAGACAGAGGGCTGTCTGCAAGTGCTCCCAGTTCTGATACACCTGCCTATATATAATTTTATGTATTAAGACCAGTTTATGCTCTGTTATAATCTTATGCTTAGTCTAAATACATTACCATCACAGAATTCAAAATCTGAATGTGCTATTTGACTGCAAAATTTACCAAGACAGAGAGTATTCTGAATTACAACATATAAAGTCATGTAAGTCAGCATGGGAAAGCTCCCTCAAGCACTGTCAACTGAACATTAGTGGCTGCTTTTCAGTATTCACCTGCACATTCAAATTAAACACAAACCCCATGCATTAAACCAAGAAAATGAAATCCAAAATGGGTGGAATCTAAGAGTTTAAACGTGTTATACCTTTTTTGTTCCATAGCATTGTCACCTTGTCAGCTTTAAAGAAACTTTTATTGGCTAGTGCAGACTGAGGGCCCCCAAAGCTGGGGTACTGGTACAGCCTAACGAACGAGGGTGCTCCTTTGCTGCCCGGGACATACACAGCAACCTGCAACAAATCACCAGATGGACTGCAGATGATGTTCTTGGCAGTACAGGGTGTGTTCATCACTAGCATATTACACTAAAATTACAGTAATTTTTTTTTTGGTTTCGGAGAAAACAAAGAAAAAATATAGTAAACAACATCAGAAGTACCTTGGTTGGCTGTGCTCCTGGAGATAACACAAAATCATTAACCTTTTGCAAATGCAGTTTATTTGCAATAGTATCTGGAAAAAAAAAAAAGTCACAGATGTGATGAGGTTAATGACAAACGATGTTGGCTTGAATTACTTAACTACACCTTTTTATGGGCCTGTATGACAGATAGTAGAGAACAGTACATATGATGACAAAGGATTCCTGTTACTAGGCAAACAACCATTACCTTCCCATTTCATCACATTTTTATTTAGAAAGCCAGCCTGAACCAAGCCCAGGTCTGAAATACCAGCAAGTTCAACCAGCAAGGAAGCTTCTGAAGCACACAGGAACACAGCTCATGCTGGAAGCCAGACATAGTGTTCATCTCATCCCTGCTGGCTTCAGAGGAAGCAGCATCAGTCATCTCCAGGTAACAGGCACCATTACACATCCCTGGAGGAGGCATCCATGCTTACTATTGCCCCCCTACACAAACAGCTCCCTGGAATGTGTGTTTAGAAAGTAAATTAACAGCCACAACCTACAGCCTTATTCCAGCACGAAATGATGTGCTGAGCAGCAGCCCTCCTGCTGGAACAGATGCTCCATGCTTCCCCTAGAGAGCTTCCTTAACACCCGTGAGGCAAATTCTCAGGAAACTGACTAGCTCATAGGCTCTATTTCAGCTCCCAAAATAAATTGTTTCAGCTTTATATTAAAAAAACAAAACAAACTCAAAACCACACACTACTCTTCTCGCCCCCAGTAGTTTTTCTTGTATTTCTCTAAATTTTTGTTCCAATTCATTTTTATGTTCCTGATGGTTTCTTCTCCTTTCCCTTTTTTAACTCTATTTAGACTCCAAATATTCTACCATAAGTAGCATATTTCCTTTAAAAAAATGCTGTAGATTCACAACTTCATTTTGCAGTCAATTTTCACTCAGAATACACAAGACACAAAGAAGTAATCATAGATCACATTCTCTACTGACAATTTCCTGGATCTCATTAAGTGAGAAACAATACAAAATCAGGTGTCTTTAATTGAAAATTAGATACATTCCATACTAGCTAAGTCACTGAAAATATCAAAGTGAAAACACACTTCATTAGAACATAATGATTTTGAATTCCAAATTCAAATAGAATGTAAGTCATATTTCTAACAAAAAGCAAGAAAAAAAAAGAAACAAGGGAAAACCCCACCTAAAATAAGATGCTTATGTAGAATGCAATCAAACTGTCTCATAGAAATACTTGCGTACTGAAGTCGTTGTTTTCAAAGAAGTGCACTTCATTGTTCACATTCCTGGCACAAATGCTCTCATCATCTGCCCAGCAAGGACACCTGCATTTAAAAGAAAACATTAGAAACAGTGAACTTTTTCCCCCTCTGATTTTTAAAACCAAGCAAGTTCAGAAATTATACATGTTTCAAACGGAAAAATAACATTTGCATAGGAAAAAACACAACTTGACTTACTGTCCTCCCAGCTCTCTCTTTGAGAATTTTTGCAAACAATCAGCACCTGGAAGTGTTACTTACCAGTTCTGCATCTTCTTCTGGATGAAAGATTTTAAACATTTTCCAGTTTTCACATCATGAAGCTGCAGGTTGGGCACCCCCGCCGTACCATCTTTAGCAGCTGTAACAAAACCAGAGACTACAGTGTTGGTCTCTGGGTGTTCAACCTGCTTCACCATGAGAACATCCCACCCCAGGATTCTACAAGCAATCAAACATGCCTAAAATTCCCACAAGAAACATCCTGCCCCCTGAGGGACTAAACCTGAGACTGATAATTGCTTTACCTATTAATATCAGTCTTTCTGCAGAAAGAGATAATGTTTGGATGTGTGGGGTTTCTACTCCCCGTGACAAGACCAGGACCACCACTGCTCCCATGGTTTTTTAATGTGTTTTTTCATCAAAATCAAACACTACCTTTACTGTTTGCCCAGAGGATAAGTTCTTCACTCCCACATTTTGTTTTCATGGGGATGCAATGTGTTTTGTCCACCCCACTGCAGTCACAGGTGTATCTGACACACAACGTGGCTCTGATGGTTTTAAACCCTCTGTATCCTCCTGCTCACTCTGGATGCTCCAGCCTGCCCAGTTCTACCAATGATTCAAAGCAGACCTCTCAGTAGGTCTCCCACACACAGCCCATGGCCAGCTTCAGTTCTGTCACCTGTGATGCCTTTTCTGCCCCAGGACACATCCCACACCTCAGCTCATGGCCACCTCCTTCTGTCCAACATTTACACTGTCTGCTTCAGACACACACACCTGGGGTTGACTGAGGCTTTCTAGACGAGGAGCATCAACCCCACAGAGAGGCAGAGGGGAGGACAAAGCCCTTTGGACAATGAAGAGCACTCAAGTCAGCTATGCCTCATGGAGGACACCACTCCTCTGAGACAGCTTCCCATTCTCCTGTCTATACCCAGATATAAACTGTGTGAACAGCACGTCACTCAAAACCACTCTGCACTGAGATCAGCTGGCAATTTCTAGAAACATAAGAATCACTTAACAAAGCAACTGTTAGTAGCTGCCCTCCAATGTGCTGTCTGTAGGAAGAGATGATACCAGATGCTTTTGGAAGACAGCATCCCTCACTTCTCCCCTCCACATCTGATTCCCCAGGTCATTTTCTGTATATTTTCTATGGTATTTCACTTAGCAAATAAATACCCTAAAACAACAGACCAGGTAATGGAAAGCCTGCAAACTGAAATCAAGCATGCAGTGAGCCTCTGTACTGCTACAGCTGGTACAATACTCACTGGTGTAGGCCTGCCATGTGGCCAGAACATTATTCTTGGGTGAGAACTCAAGGCAAACTACCTTGGGGAGATCAAAGGAATGCAGCAGCTCAGCACTGGAGACATTAACAACATTGACTCTGCAACCAAAAGATACTATTTCAAAAAAACATTTCTAGAACAGTTAATTAGTAGCCAAGGTAACTTCTGATTTATTTGACTCTTCTAAATCTGTCCCAGATTTGGCCAATGGAACAAGATTAAGAGGTGGATTTTTCCCCCCTTCTGCTTTTACTGCATTTTTTCATAACATAAGGTAAGTGAAAGTGCTGGTCAAAACATGGCACACATTATCATCTGCAACATTTAAACTCTGAACAAGAGACAAGACAAACTCTCTCTGCAGAGAATCCACCCACATTTCCACAGAGCTCGAGCTGAGCAACTGCCAACAAAAAGATTCTAACAGAATTAAAACACACATTTATCCCACATATTTTAAAGATCTTTTACCTATCAGTATACAACATGTAAGATAGAAGCAAAGCCACTGCTGTGAATAATGTAAAAATAAACTGCATTTAAAGCCTATATGCAGACACTTATATTAATAACAGCCTGTGCACAGATGAGAGCAAGTGGGGCACATCTAACCCAGTCTATTTAATACAAATTAACATGATAAAATGCACCAACTTCTCTCCATTGCACCAGGCGAAGAGGGAGCCATCCTTGCTAAAAGCAACAACTTTGCAGTTTTTTCCAGAGTCCCTGAGGGAATAAGAAAAGCATGTTAGTATTTGAACATACTGCCTAAGTAAAGGTGCTTTTAATTAAAATAAGGAACAGCACACAACAGTGCAATTGGTCAGTGACTGTGCCATGAGAAGGCAGGCAAGCATCAAGCCCTCAGAACCATCAGTTTTCTGAACCACTGACAGTAAGAACAAATTCACTTATATTTACACATTTGTCAGTTGCAGAGTCTGTCTTTATTTTTTTAGAATATCATTTCTTTTGTGCAAAAGATCAGAAATATTGAAGGTACCTTTGAAACACTGTGCTCTCTGTGAAACTAGGCGGCCCATTCACCATATAAAGCCCTTCGGATCCCCTCACTGGAAGAGCAAACAGATAAACACTTATTTCCAACTCAGAAAACCACCCAAAGCCAGAGCTGCTTCTCAGTTGTGAAGCTTGAGATCTGCACACACTTTTTTCCTGCTTGCATTTGAGAGTAAATGAGAGAGAGAGTGAGTTGTAAAGGAACTGCAGAAGGTGCCAGGACATCACTCCCTCTGCAGCAGCTGCAAGGCTGGAGCTGAGGACAAAACACAGCATTTCCCCCGGTGCTGGGGTCAGCACTGCAGCTCAACTTGGAAAAGGAGAGCATGAAGGAAGTAACAATGGAAAATGCATTTTAAATGTCACTCTTTTTAGAGACATTGCCAAGCTTAGGGCATGAGAACACACAGCAGCAGTACAGACAGATGCACGTAGAGTCAGGCAGCTGGAATTGTTACACAAGTAAACCACAGTATTTTCAGGCACATCTACTACAAACATGTGAGAATACAGTGCTAAGCCACACAACAGGCAGCTGTTACACAGACACTACTGCCTGCTCTGCATTTTCTTGGGGTACCAAAGGTGCCTACTGAGGTGACAACTGCTGACAAACAGAGCTCAAGAGAGCCAGACCTCTCCTAGCTCAAACCACAGGCTCTGCAGATGCATTATTTCAAGGATGTGACAGGGCCAGCAGCACAGAGGTCGGAGAGCAGAGCTGCACTACTCCTGCTCAGCTGGGTCCATCTGCACAGGAACCAAGCAGTGGGGTCCACACACAGAGGCAGCAATGCCTGGACAACAGTAACATCTGACACCAAACATCCCCCAGCAGCTCCCGAGCTGCCAAGGGTCCTTACTAACAGGATCCCAGGTTGGAAGGGACCTTAATGATCACCCACTGCCACCCCTCCCAGCAGCCCAGGGTGCTCCAAGCCCCATCCAACCTGGGCCTGAACACTGCCAGGGATGGGGCAGCCACAGCTTCTCTGGGCACCCAGGGGCTCAGCACCCTCACACCAAAGAATTTCTTCTAAATATCTAACATAAAACTCCATTCTTTCATCTTAGAACAATTCCCTCCCTCTTTGCCTCTTTCACCGCTCGTCATTAACTGACAAATTAAAGACTTTACGCTACAGTTTATTGGTCTGAAGAAGATGGTCTTTGGGCAGATCTCCCGCACGCCCTGCCCCGCAGCCCTGCACTCCCCCGGGGCACCGGGCCCCTGAGCCCTCAGGGGGTGCTTTGGGCTCGAGGCACCCTTCGCACGCTTGCATCGGGTCTGCGCTGCAGGTCCTCCCTCAGACTCTCCCGATACAGAGGCGCAGGAGGTCAGGGGCAGCAGGAGCTGTGCACCCTCACCTCGAGCAGCACCGGCCCCACACACACCCCGGGAGCAGAGAGACGCGGGCGTGTCGAGCTCAGAGCCCCGAGAAGGGGAGGAGGCAGCTCCCTACTGTGCGGACACCTCAAAAACAGAGAGAGAAGGCAGGAGGACCCCCGGGGAACGCCGCCCAGCGCCGTGAACACGCGGCAGCCAGCTCCGAGCTCCTGCGGACCGGCAAGGAGGGTGCCCCGGGGGAGTGCAGGGCTGCGGGGCAGGGCGTGCGGGAGATCTGCCCAAAGANCGCCCGGTGGCGGGGTGTGTGTGGGTGCCCCCCTCCCGGTGGCGGGGTGTCCCCCGGCGCTGTCCGGGACCCAGGGGACGCCGGTTGGTCCTGCTCACCCCACCGGGACGCTGCCCTCCCCCGCTCTCTTGCAGCCATCTTCCAGATCATCCAGAGCATCCGGATGGGCATGTGAGGGTCCCCGCCCTCCCCCAGCGCTGCCATGGACTGTCCCCCCGGCCGGCGCCCGACAGCCCCGGTTCCTCCTCGCAGCGGCTGCCGCGGAGCAGTGCCGGCACCGGCCACGTTGCATTCCAGGTCCCGTCACCATTCCGAGTCATTCCGAATTTTCTAGCCCGTGCCACAGTGCCTTGACGAGCACGACATGTACAAAGCAATAAAACGATATTCTTGATCTGCAATCGTGGACCCACTTATTCGGTGAAGCGCAGCCCCGTGCTCTGTAGAGATGCCAAACTGTACGCCATGTAGATACGTAGGACCCAACACCTGCTGCAAACGCCGGTCCTGAGAGCTGTTGTGAGTCTCTGTATAGCTGGAAATGGTTTTATTTAAAAAGTTGGAAGCCAGGATTTTTATTTGGAGCATGTTCCCAGCGATGCCATGGGGCCGCGCAGCGCTCCCCAGCAACTCGTCCTCTTGTACACGTAGAGTAGTGCTGCAGCATGTGGCAGTGCCCGACACGCTTATCACCGTGGAAACTTCAGCCTATACCTCTTTGTCCTAATAAATGCAAAATGCTTGTTTGTATAGAGCTAGTGGGTTTTGCTTAATTAGAAGCCAGGAGGATAGAGCAGCAGCTGCTTCCGACAGGACCAGGCGCTGGAGCTGGACAGACAGCAGAGTGGCTCGGCTGCCTCCCCAGCACCTCCTGCCCATGGGCCACGGATGGGCTCTGAATGCTTCTGGGATGACTCTCTACCACTGGTGACACTTCCACGTTCTGCAAAGTTGTGTGAGATGTCAGGCAAGGTGCTGGGAGCCTGCCCACGGCCCTGCTTGCTGTGCAACACCGGCAGATGTGGTGTGTCTCACAATATGTATATTTAATTCTATTTAAGGTAAATCCTGCTTTTAACTCTCATCTAACAACGGATCCAATGCATAACTGCTTCTCTATGGACAATCACAGCTCCTGCTTAGTGACACTGAAGAAAAAAAGGAAAAAAAGCCCTCCTTACATCTGTAGACAACTGTAACTGTAGATGACAGTGAAGAATGCTGCTGTTGATGGTGTTCCATTGCTGGTGGCCCCAGCTTTGCCGTGGCTTCTCCTGTAAACAAAGGTGGTCTGAGATGGGTCTGCTGCTGCATGCAGCTGCTGGAGAAAGATGGCTTTTTTTTCCAGGTTCTTAGCAGAAGACGAATTGTAAAATCTTTTACATTAGAATTAATAGAAAAATGTTTCTGTAGAGGTGAATTAAATGCCTGCTAGCCGTGAAGGAGGAGATCCTTTGTGTGAGTTGTCGTATTCCATTTTAAATCATGGGGACTGCTGCAAACCAGTGCAGCCAGGAGCATGCCCAGGCCTGAGCCATTTGGGGTAACACGTTCCCCCTGGTCAGAGGTTCGTGTTCTGTATGCGGTGGTGGAGGGGGAAGTATGTATAACCTCTGATTTTAAATAAAGTTCTTTTCGAACGTGAATTGTGTTGGTTTTGAGGTTGGCCAAATGGTCCCTTGCTGGGTGTTGGAACCCTCAGTGCAGCTGAATGAGTGGAGCCTCTTGCTGCAGGAGCCCTGTGCTGGGGCTATGGCACGGCTGTGACCTGGTGCTGCTCCACCAGGTGACTGGCCCCTCTCCCCGCAGGGCTTGGGTGCATGGCTGCTGCCCACCTCAGTTCCTGGGCATGCAGCCCAGGCCTGGCAGGGTCCGTCCCCTTCCTGCTCCTACAGCTTTGGCGCATAGTGCCTCTGGAAAGGCGCTGTTGGCTCCAAACCAAAGCGTTCCGTGTTAGAGCAGTGAAGGAACAGCCAGAGCCAGGAGCCGGTGCGGGCTGTGCGGGATCCAGGGCTCAGCTGCTCTGCGGTGTGAGCTTGAGCCGCTGCGGGGGGTGAGGCATTCAGCACCTGGGAAAGGCATCCGAGGGGCACGGCCCGGTGCCGGGGAGTTGCGCTGTCCTGGTGTCGGTGCGCAGCGGCGGAAGCCCCCGGGGACTCTGCTCCCGTGGTCCTGGTGTGCGGGGAACACCCGGCTCCCCCCCCCGGGGGTGGCGGCTCCTTAGATCCCCCCCCCGGGGGTGGCGGCAGAACGGGCCCCGCGGCCTCCCGGGGCCGGAGCCGCGACTACCCAGTGCCCAGCACCGCTTGGGCAGCTCCGGGGCCGTACCACCGGGTTCCCTTCCCCTCAGCACGGCACGAACTGAGAGGATGGGACGAGAAACGGCGGTGACGCAACTGAGCTTTGAGCACCCATAAACCGCGTGTCCTCTGTGCACACGCGGGGCTCAGAGACACCCGAGAGCACCGAGTGTCGGAGACGGACAGCTCTGAGAAGGCCATGACTGACGGAACCACCGCGCCTGTCGCAGCAACCGCTGCTCGGAAGCCCGAAGGCTGTGCTGGGAGAGCCTGCAGCATCTGTCTGAAACGCCGGTCCCCGCACAGAAGGGCGAGGGGCGGACCTGCCCCGCGGCCCAGCACGGCCGAAACGGCCCGAGGGCAGGCCAGGCGGTCCCGGGGACCCCCAGGCCGGGACAGTCCGGGCTCCGCGGGTCAGGAGCCCCCGGGCCGGTCCCACCCTCCCGCAGGCCCCGCCGGAGCCCGCCCACACCTCGAGTGCGCCGTCTTGTGGCCGGCGGCCGCCATTGCAGGAGAGCTCCTGGCACTGGGGGCCGGGC
>JAAWXA010000058.1:2069993-2093632 GCA_038090715.1 Florisuga fusca
GGTGCGGCGTCGCTGACCTCCGGGGCTGCTGCTGCGGGAGGGGACGGAGCCCCGGCCCCAGTTCCCGTTGGTAACCGAGAGCGTCCCCCCCGCCCTGCCGGCACCTCCGCCGGTTCCCGGCCCCGCGGTCGAATGTTCTCCCCGGCAGCCAGAGGCGCCACGAACACCGCCTGTCCCGCTCCTCACAGTGCAGGTCCCACGGTAACCCCCCGAGCAGAGCCTCGCACCCCTCACAGCCTGTCCGCAAAGGAAAAGCACAAGAGCAGCGCACCCCAGAGTGTGAGCAGAAACAAATCCCTGTGTGCTGATGGAGTCCGGGAACACCCGGTGGGAGATGCCCCGGCACTCCGAACCGCCCCAGCCCACACATCTGCTCCGGGGGACTCGTCCTGGCAAGCAGAAACGCAGTGAAACTTCCTGAAACTGGAACCTCCCAGAGCCTGCTCAGGCCCTCCTCACCGCTAAGCATCTCATCAAGCATTTCCTCCAATCCTGTCGGGTCAACCCCTACCCCAAGCACCCCCGAAATGCTTCTCTATTCATTATGCTGAAAGTATGGGGTAATTTCAGACACATACACTACAGGAATACACAACAGCACTGCTCCCCAGAGGAGAGCTTCACACCTTGAGAGCCCACTTGGACACACAGCTCCTTCAGCCACTTTCCCAGAAGAGCACCCAAAAGCCACCAAGAGGGGCACGGCTGCCCCAGCCCCACACGATGCCCACGCTGACAGGCAGCTGATGGATATCACTGGTGCTGTCACAGGCACGGACAACAAAGAAAGGCTTTACAGCAGTGGGGAGCTGACTGACACGGTGTGCACAAAGCAGCCAACACAGCCTGACAGTAACACAATTGTCAACAAAACTTCCTCCATCCTGTCTGAAATCAACCATTTAATAACCTCAAGATGATCTTCTCATCATGAGGAACTGCTGTTCCTTCCTCTGCCCAGGCAGCAGCTTCTAACTGCCTCTTGGGAAGAGGCGGCAGCTATGCAAAAATCCTTTTCTGCCATTTTATTGTGTCCTGCACAGCGAACAGAGTTGGCACTTACAACCGAACACAACTTACCACAAGGAGAAAACTAAAACCAAACCCGACAGAAGTGGAGTGAAACAAAGGATTTCTACACCAGATCTTTGTTTCACTCACTATTTCCAGATTTACTAAATGCTAAACTGCTCTCCAGAACACCTGTAAGTGTATCAAGCTGTGGCTCTACAGCAGAGCTCACACAAAGACAACTCCACACCACACAGCACAAGCATTATACAAGGGAGAGGAGATGCACAGACTCCAGCCCCATGCGAACATGGAGGTGCTTAGGACTGTCTTCTCACCAGCTCCTCCATCAGCAGCTTCAGCCATCTTCCAAACATCACCTTTCTATTCCACACTTAAAGAATTAGCAGTTACAGAGTCCCCTCCATAAAAGTTCTAATCAACTGTTCAGATGAAGGACTTGTGTTCCCAGAACTCCTGATTTGTCCCTTTTTAGGTGCTTTACTAGTCACATCCTTGCTGTATAGCTGGAATGAGCTGTTCATCACACTGGAGGGAAAATACACTTAACTATTACTGTTGTTTTCTGTGTGCAAAGCTCTTGTTTCACTAAAGGATTTACAGCAGTGTGCATGCATGCTCACAGCAAGCCCAGAGTGCCAACCTACAGCTGAAAATCATTTTAGTGTATTACTTCAGTGAATACTTCCCTATATATTAAAAATATATTTATCTAAAATATACTCACAAACGTGGCTTTTCCAAGCTGTGCTGTGAACGGACGCTAACCAGGACGGTGTGATGCTCCAAGCTTCTGGAACATGGGACAGAGATGCTTCCTTGAAATCCGAAGACACCAAAACTTGCAGTTCCCAGCATTGCTGCTTTTGTTGTTTCACCTAACACAGACCTGACCAGAGTCAGACATATACACAGGTAAGAAATTGAAGAAAACATTTGCAGGCAACCTGACAAACCACAGCACGTCTGCTTGGACAGCTGCTTCTTAACAGCAGATTGTTGATTTAACACACCAAGGTGCCAAACTGCTTCAACAGACCAGCACACAGCCAAGTGTTATTTACAGATATCAGTGCAAAACCAAACCAAGAGGGTCAGTGACAGCACCAGAATTATGCTTTTCCTGCAGTAAAATTAAAGCATCTGCTCCAAGAGAAGTAGTTATAAATTTCAGCATTATTTTTTTACTGGCTCAACAAAGTTACCTTTCTCCACTCTGCTAGGAAAAAAAGTGCTACTGAATGTAGTTACACTGTAACAACACCTACAGCCAAAAAAAAAACCAAATTCAACAAAACTGCAGTTTAATTTCAGAAAAGGTGTTAAAATATGTATTTATACATCAATTTGACACACTGTGTTAGTTTACACAAATGATGGTCTCTCTTGAAACTGTATTTATGAAATGTACATTTTTAATTTAAATACTCAGTATACACTGCACTTAATCTGCATGTTGCATTTATTAAATACATTAAAATCTGCAATGTAACAAAACGTTTTCTGCATACGAAATTCAAAACACCATTTTAAATGAACAAAAGATGGCTCACTTCATTTATTTTTTTAAACAACTAGTGTACAGCACACTAGTTCAGCTCCACCAACACCGGCTGTTCTTTCTTTTTTATTTGACATTGTTCACAGACTATTACATATTACAATAAGAGTGCTGGATAAAAACATGAGGTACGAAAGTGGTTCAAAGATTATAGGTCATGCAGATCATGCTAGACAGCAAAGAAAGTTGTGAATGAGAAAACACTAAATAAAAATACATAAAGAATGTGCATTACGAAATAAAAATTAAAAAAACCCAAACAAACAAAAAACCAAAAAAAAAAAAAAAAAAAAAAAAAAAAAAAAAAACACAAAAAAAACAAAAAACAAAAAAAAAACAAAAAACAAAAAAAAAAAAAAAAAAAAAAAAAAAAAAAAAAAAAAAAAAACAAAACACAAAAAAACAAAAACCAAAAAACCCCAACCCCCCAAAACAAAAAAATAAACAAAAAAACCACCAAAAAACCCCTATACGAAATGTCAAAAAGCAGAGGAATCATGGCAATTTCTCTCTATTAGAAAGTAGAAACAGAAATGAGCAAAGTTTTCTTCATCAAAATAGCCCATCAATTATTTATTATATCACAATAACTGGTGACTACCTGTACAGATGCACTATGGTTTTCATACTTACACTCTATACAAAATTTACATTCAAGCTGGATCTTTACTACCGTAAATAAATACCAAAGGTAAATTGCCATTAGTGTTAGAAATATGCCAGGATTCTTTTGTTCCATTATTGCCTAAACATTTTATCTATTAAACGCAATCCCATCTATCATTTTACTGATACATACATTTATTTAAAAAAAAAAAAAAAAGTTCTGTGACATTGTTCATGTACATTATGAAAATAGCAGCCCTGTAATAAATAAAACAAATGAAACTAATGTAGGCAAATGTTACTTATATTGAAAGAACAGTGGCTCTTCAGATGAATTGTTACTGCTTAGCAGATAGCAAGGTGCAAAGTAATCCAAGGGAAATGGAAACCTCGGAGAGCCACCAAAGCTCTTACAGACCTCACTCCTGCACACCAAGCAAAGGCATCCTTTGCACCAGTAACTCCTTCTCAGACCTCCCTCGTGCACTGGTGGCTTAAAGGACACCTGCACGTCTTGGGACACCAGTGAGGGACAGCTCTTGTAGAATGATTGTCTAATACTGAAAAGGCCAAACACACAACAGAAGCATGGCTACTCGCTCTCATACAAAGTGAGGGGCCGTCAGTGGCACAGAGGACAGACTGCTCTCAGTTTTCCAGGGAAGCTTCACGCTGAGGAGACATTCGGCTGCTGTGGAGGTTGTGCTGGCTGCGGAGGCTGTGCTGTCACTGCTTGTGAAGTGCTACTGGGGTTGGCCTGTTGTGTTGAGAGTTGGGATAACTGATCATTGTTTGAAAGAGATTTTAACAGTGCGTTTTCACGTTCAAGTAAAGAGTTTCTTTCAACTAATTCTTTTATTTGTTCCTTCAGGACTTCCACTTCTTCTCTTACTGCATACATCAAATGGCTTTTCACTAGATCCTGTGGAAAACAAGGTAACAGTTACACCAAGTTAGAGAATGGTTTCATTCCACTCCACTCCAGCCCCAGAATTTACTCTATTTTACTGCTTTCAGTGAAGTGGTGAGCCTGGAAAAACTATAACAGTTGTCACTAAAAGTATAAGAACAAATTGGCCTTGGAGAGCCAATAACATAATCCTTTTATGAAGTGCTGATGTAAACACTTTGAAAATACGAAATGTGTCTCTCGAATCAGTATTTTTTCTGCTCTTTTAAAAATATATCAAACATACTCTCAATTAACAGATTTTTACCCCACAATTAACTAGCTTCTGTTTTCTATCATGCCTGGCAGGCACCTAAAGATAAGACTGCTAATCAAATCACCTCCTGGTACACGGTCAAGACAAAGATAATAAATTTAGCAAGGTAACAAGGACTGAAAGATTACAATAATTAAAGGAGAAGTTCTTGGGCAAAAGAAAATCTGTGTGTCATCTTTGGCAAGTCTGTGTGCCAGTGACTTATGAAAAGATAGAACCCCTTTTTTTGATGTATAAAAACTCCAAGAGAAAAGGAGAAGATGCGGCTCTCTCTCCCCCCCCCCCCCCNAAAAGGTTGGCTCTGTCTTCCCCCCCCCCCCTTCTCTCACCACTTTGGCTTCAGCTACGGGACAGCAACAACAGAGGAAAGAAAAAGTGGAGAACATCAGCCAAGCAGGAACGGTGGGTCCTACGCTTTCCCCCCTCCAGCCAGAGGCCAGGGCCAGGGGATGGTGATAAAACTCAATTGCTCTCTTGTTTTTTCTTTCCTTTTCTTAACAACTCTCTCCTCAGAGTGACTAATTTAGATAAAATCTTGCCTCTTGTAAACTGTTTTTTTTCTTTTAAAGGTGGTGTTATTGTCTCCTTTCCCTGAAATAAATTTTTATAATTTGCTTAAATCATAAAGCCTGTATTTTTGTAAATTCGTGTGACTTCTATGAGTAGTGGCTCATTTTTCCTCACAATCAAAATATAAAATAATAGCTCGGACCGTAACAAGTGCAAAAAGGCCCCGATACCAAAACCTTTGTTTCCAACATTCATCAATGAAGTTACATTGAAGACAAGGACCAGAGCTACATTCCAGGTACTGAGACTGAAAGAATAATCTCTGACCTGGAGGTAGGAGACTGTATCACTCCATGCCAAGCACTAAGGTGTACAAGAACCAAGAAAAAAAGCCTTTAAATCAGCCAAAGCAAAAATCAAACAGATGTAACTGAAGCTGAACAAAATGCCAAGGATGGCATAAGTGACAAGTAAAAAAAAGAAGTGATAAACTTAGCTGAAGCAGGAGACATAAATGTGCTATTTAATCTCAGCACTCCTTTAAGTTCAATCAGCTCATTCACATAAATTTGTAGAAGAATTCACTTAAGAACACTTCTGGGCACACAGTAAAGGCAATCATGACTTGTGGTCATCCCATAGTTGATACAGAAAATCCATTTTTTCAAATTATGGTCTCAGTTTGACCTGACTGGAAGGATTGTTACAAACTCACAACACAGCTGGAAATTTATGAGTAATAATGAACAACTAATCCTATTAGAAATAACTTTTTACTTACCATTGCCTGTTCTATTTTGTTGTCAATGGCAACAACGCTTGCACCAGATGCACTGTAAATACAAGAGAAAACTTTGTGAGTATCACTGTAACACTCAGTTAAACTATGCAACCCCTGGCACCCCAGGACTCCCAGAACAAGCTTCTCTGAGCAGCTAATGCTTCAGGTTCAAGCACTCTGTACACGATCATGGTGGGTTCCTCCCTCCACTGTATCACCCAGTGCAGTCAGAGCTCTTAAGAGACACTGCTCCTTCAGTTTACAATTCCTCAGACCATACTTAGACACCCATAACCATAAAAATGCATTAGAATAAGCAGTAAATCAACTGCCTTTGATTCCTTGCCTCATTTTACAGCTTTCTTCACTGGGGAAAACAGGGATCCATGGGATACCCACACAGCCCTTATCTCTAGTTTTATTTCTCCTGAACTCCTTTTATAAAGCACCGAAGGAAAAAACAAACACAACCTCTTATATTTATTCTCTGGTTGTACTTGAAGACTACTTTCCAGTTAAAATGTTTCTGGATCAGCACTGTCTTTACCACTTCGCAGCTGAGTGGCAGCGGACAGAACCCAAGCCCTGAGCTCCACCAGTGCAGGGTTCTGATGAGTTCTCACTGGATCACTATTATCTGTGGTTGGCTGTTGACAGCAAGGGTCAGCCTTGTTCACAGACACGCTGGTGCTGAGCACTCCAACAAAACATCTCAGCCATCACTGTAGGAACGTGTTTACTGTGTGAATAAAGATACTGAGCTACGCCTTTAAGTCTTGGCTGACAACAACCCAAATTTTTGGTCTGTTCTCCAGTCACAACACAGAAGCACAAGCCAGTTGCTCACTCCTAACTCTGGAGTCAGGACTTGGGGGGCTGGGGCTGTTCCTGGTCTCTCCAGCCCCACGGCAGTGGAGGAGCCAGGCTCCCTGCAGGGGCTCTGCCCGGGCAGCACTGATAACCACTGATAATGCTCCTCGGAGGGGGAAGCTCCTATCAGCAGCCTGCAGCTACGTTTTAAAAAAAAGTTATCACCCGGGGAAAAAGCAAGGTTTGTGGCTGTGCTTGGAAACGTGTTGCCCCAAAAATACCCAACAGGCAGGGAAAAACTGCTTGAGGCTTTTCAAAAGGAGTGTCAGCAATGTGCTCAGCAGTATTAACCACATACATGAAACGAGGCTCAACTCCTGAGAAAAGATAAGACTATTTAGAGAAATCCATTTTCCCAAGTCTCACAAGAACTGTCAGTACCCAGCACCAAGCACTTGCAAGTGGAAGGAATCAGCTTTTCAGACTGAGGGAGTAACAGCCTCTAGTTCTACACTTAACAGAGCTTGTAATCTAGAACAGAACTGCTAAACACCCATTGCACAAGAAAATTGTTCCAGTGTCTCCCCGTCTTCTGAGACCCTCTAAAGCCGTATTTCATGGTAAAACTCCTCAGAATAGAGTATTTATAACTCATTACAAGTTTAAGTATTCCTTTCCATCCTGAATTACTGTGTTCTGATTCCATCTGAAACCGTCCAAAATGTCTGTGTTCAAGAGTCACTGAAACCCCTGATGATCCCTGTCACAGCCTCTCATGACCACCACCCCAGAGCAGCTCTGAAGAGGTGAAGACAAGAGGGGAAAAGTTAGAGTAAACAGCACACTTTTTAGTGGGACCTACTAGTGCTTCAGTATTATTAATCAAATATAATATTGTTTTTAAAAAGTGTTTGGTAGCCCTGTTAGCACAACACATACCAACCAGTGTAAAGCTTTGCTGAAAACAGAGGTATTTTACAGTGATCAAGCAAATGTTGTTAGTAAAGCATAAATTTGCAGTTCAAGACAGCTCAGCGACTACAGATTGTTCCAAAACACAAATCCTACTGCTTTAAATACAAGTTTACTGACAAAGGCTATGTTTTAGGAAAACCCATCTGAAGCTCCCATGTCCCTATTATCATACAAAGGTAATGCAGAGAAGAGCAGTCATCCAGATTCCTGTCAATATGCCAAGGAGTCATCATTCCCCTTCTTAATCCTCTCAGTGACTGTGCCCATAGAAAAGACAAACCCATGAGACTTGTGCCCTTGGCAACACCTATGTGAACACTATGCAGAAAAACATTTGCAGGCTTCCTGCAAATGTTCTGGTAACAACTAGTATTTCACTAATATTTAATAGTTTGAATGTTACCAGCAACCTTCCCTGCCATGTTGTGTCAGTGAAAAATAAACAAGTGTCTATTTCACTGGAGCAATTTAGCAATCTTTCACTGCCTACTGCAATAGCATGTGGTTAGCTTTGCTGACTTCAGATGGTCCCAAGGGATGGCTGCTCATAGGACAATCTGTATTTGATGTGAGGAAATACTGAAATTGCACAGAGGAGTTTTCTATTATGCTTATGCTAAAGTCTCCTAACTGAAGCCCCCAAGGCTCACAAACTGCTTCTGAAGGAGCTGCAAAATGTAATTTGTCTACTGCAAGCATGCTTACAATCCTTGTTTCACAGTGTGGTAACCCCCACATTTTGGGATGGGGAAACAAAGGATTCTCAGGAAGTTACACATGAGCTTACCATTTTCACAGCAGAGATTTCTCTTTCACAAAACAGAGACAAAAAAAAAAAAAAAAAAAGCCCCAAAGCTCTGCACCTGTGCCCCAGCTACTGGTGTCTGACAAAAGATGTTCAAGAGGTGAGGGCACCACCAGCTCTCCTGGCAGAGCCACACCAGCCCACCCCACTCCTGCCCGTGCCCCTTCCAGTCCCTCCTGTGGGTTTCCATTGCAACTTTATTGTTGAAAGCTTTTGGGCTTCAGGCATCCAGTAAAGCAAAACTACATCATGTGATCTAAAGACAATCTAGTAACTGGGTTATAAATGCAAAATCTGCTAAACCTTGTTGAGGACTCTGGAATCCGAATAGATTAGAAGCTTAGAACTTGCATCAGCCCCGAGGAATTTGCTTCTATATTTTTACAAATACTTGTTTTTACCACAAAGTGTTCAACAGCAAAGATGCAAGACTATTTTTAAAGGAAGCCACTTACAGTCTTCTACCAGAATTTAATTTTCTTCTATATCCCATGCTTCTGGTACTTGATTCAGACATAGTATATAAAACTCAGATTTGTGAAGCCTCAATCTTTACAATTAAATACTTGATTTTAGTGGTTTGGGGTTTTTAAATCAGTTTCCTGATCTTAAGAGGCATGAAAACAGAGAAAGAGATGAAGGTTACACCTTACAGTGAGCTTTTGGCCTACCTACCCCGTTCTTATTCAAAGCCCTGAAGTCTATTTCACTTAAATAATGAAATCCCTGGAACCTAAATACTGGCTCTGCCCCATAAATATCAGAAAGTAACATAATTCAGTACTTAAAGCAAAAATGTAAATTTGTACAAGTTTCCGCTAGAAAAGGAAGATGTGCTTTTGAAACTTAGCCTAACGCCACTGCAGCAAAATACACAGCAGGATGCATTAGCATTACTTTTAACCACCAGCGCTGTAGGGTACACAAATTGTTTCTAAGCAAACTTTTAAGGAGTCCGTTAAGCTTTGCAAGTTGAAAAGCCTCTCAAGTCAAATACAGCCAGTACAACGATGAAATGGTTATCAATACTTCAACAGCTTCTACAGAGCTTGCTAAGCAGAAGTATTGTGACAAGCCAGAGCATCACAGGCATGAAGTCACATAATCACTAGGACTTCAACTAATGCTGACAAAAAAACAACCCCCCTTCAAAACCATTAAAGTGCGTGAAAGAAACAGCTTGCAGCTACTGATGAATTAGTGATGTACCTCTGAGAAGCCAAAACCATAGCAGATATGACTTTGCTGCACTTCGCTGCAGCTTCTCGCCATGAGTTCAGTGCTACCTCAGTGGGTTTACTTCATCCTTGTCTCTTGGCATGGTTCACATTTGTTCCCCATCTAGCTTTACTTAAGCAGAATGAAAGCAAGCCAGAAAGCTTCCTTTCCTGGTTTTGAGGGTGAAAGATTTTAACTTGGCAAAATAGTGTTTAAATATAACATTTTCACATCTTTTCAGATATAGGACTGAATAGCCAGAATGTCAAAAAGCTTCCCTTTCTTTTCTGGTAAAGGAAGCTGCAATTGTTTCAGTGCAGCTCAACTAGTAGCTGACTGGCATTAAACTCTTCCAGCTTACAAATTATGTATGATACATGCATAATGAAAGAAAAATGGAAGAAAACACATCACATTGTCTACATTAGACTTGTTTAGCTTTAAGTTTCAGTGCAAATACTTCACTTCTATGACTGCTTTCAGATCTCCAGGCTGCAGCAGCCTGATATGAAGTTCCAAACACAAGCAGCAGTTCTGTGCAAACAAAAATGACAAGAAACTTGCATAGAGCAAAGCTGTTCATGCATACCCCAGCACGTATGCATTCCATACTTAAGCATTCATACCTATCCCAGAAGGTCTTTGACTCGCGTAACTTGTTGAAATGGAACGCTTGGTAGAATGCAGTTGACGGATTCCTATGAGATCCAAGAATCAAACAGACATATTGAAAATGGGTACATAACAAAAATACTAACTCTCACTCAGCCTGCATTACAAAGTAAATTAGATGTCCAAACAGGTTAAATTTATGTCCAAAAGTTTACACACTTCACAGTACCTAAAGAACATAGTACCTAAAGGACATACTGATCCCAGAAGAATAAGTAATCCTCAAGCCCTATGGATTTTCATGCTATTTCAAATTGCTACTGTAAAAAGACGACTGTAAAGCCACTACTGAAATATTACATGTCACACTGACAATCATGCAATGGAAAGCTGTATAACACTATAGTGCTATAACACACCTAAATTCAAAAGGTACCTTTCACACTTCACATCTCCACAAACAGTATTCAGTGCTTCTGTTCTACTTCGCACCCTACTTTATATTCTAAACACAGGAGTTCTCCAAGGGGACCTACAAGTCAGAGCTAAATATGTCACATTTAAGCTATGACAGATGAAGTTACAACTGAAAACCGTATCAAGTTAAAATCAAAAAGTGGAATCTAAAATATCGCTAACTTTGTGAGCAGCTGTCAGTCATCCTCAGGCTCTCTTCTTGATGTGCAAGGGCAGCTGCTGTTTGGAGGCCCTTTGCCAGGCACTAAGATGGAGCCTCACCCTGGGGTTCACAAGCTTTTGACACAAGCTTCAGCAATCCTGATGAAAATCAGTCTCTGCAACACAAACGCTGTCACCAGTGCCACCCCCGAGAGAGCCTGACCCTCCTCATGCAGTGCTCACCAGGCCCCTAGACAGCAACAATATCAAGAGTGAACCTTGGATATCTCATTCCTCCAAAGGCTCACCTGAACACTTACTGCTTACAAGGTACTGAGGATGAAGCACAAAGTCAAAAATCTCTCCTGCTATTGGCTGTATCAGAGCATTACACTTAAGTTCAGAAACTCCTTTTATCAACACCACAGTTCATCCTTACATTGGTACAGCTATGCCAGTCCTAGAGAAGAATGCAACAGCTTGGCTGGAAGATCTTCAGAAAAACTAGTATTAGTTCATATTCCTTTTAAAGCAAGTTTTACCAAGTTATGTATATTATAAGTTTACACCAATGTTAGAAGCACAGGTGCCCAACCCCTTTCTGAGTTTATGGTAAGAATACTTCTTAGAACAACTGTTGTCAAGTTATTATTTCCATTTAAGTATAATTACTGCATAGTTGAAATCAGAGAATGAAACAGCAACAAAAATCACAGAAGCAGGATCACAGCAAAACACTACCTGAAGTCACCTGACCCTCATGGCAAGTATATACCAAAAACCTCACAAGAATAATGATATTTGTGCAAATAAAACAAAAAAACCAAAAAGACCCCACACAAAACAAAACCCCAAATTCCCTGTAAGTCTGGATTTCAACTTTAAATCTGCTACAGACATTGCTTGATCAAGCTGAAAAATACAATGCTCTTCTGTTGGTACTGCTTGTTTTCTTAAGTATTGCACATTAGGTGACAACTAAATATAGGAAAACCAACACAATAGCTAAAGGACATTTGAGTGATACAGGGACTTAACACAGAAAGGAATCAGCATCTGGAGATCAAGAGATCATTCCTTTGTTGAAGGATGAGGCCCAAGCTCTTCTTCCCATTTCAGTTGTTTGTGAGGAATATGCAGAAAGTCTCTTCCTCAGAAAGTGACTGTAAATAGAAAGTCATTTAACTTCCAAGATATATTTACTTGCAGCACAGAAAAACCCTGTTGCTATTGTTAGGTATAAATAGTTGTGGATTATAACCACGTGACATGTATTTGATACAGTCCATTTTTATACTGATACCTTATGTGCTATACATTCTTGAACTATTCTTAAGCAAGCATCTGAAAAGTTATGAAAAAGTTTTCCTGAATAAATTCTCACTTGTACCCCCTGCCATTGAAATTGCTTTTGTATTATTTCAGATAACTAAGAGAACACTTCCTACTCCATAGCTATATTCTAGCAAGATATTAGTTGGAGGTGAGGGTATGCTACCTAAACAGGAGAAACAAATGCACAGAGGTAATATGAATGATGCCTAATGTGAAGGTCTGAGCAAGTATGACTGAGTTTCAGACTGTTGAGGCATCTATTTTTAATCACATCAAACAGCAAAAGGTTAGGGCATTACTGAAAACTCTTTTCAGTTTGCAGAAGCAATGGAGAAAATGGCTTACAGAAGCAGAATAACTCAGCCTGCTGTGGTTAATGACACCAGCATCCTTCTGACACTGCCTGAACTGAAGGCAGGGACAGCCTGGACCAGGGGAGCAGATTCCTCACACCCCCAACCCGGGAGACAGACATCTGCAAGAGGTCAAGACTCAGCCCAGTTGCTGGCAGAGTGACAAATTGGAGCCCATGGCCAGCCAGAAAGGGGCTGTCCCTCACCCTAACCCAGAGAACCAGAGCACACCTCCTCGGCCCCAGGAGGGACACCAGGCACTTCTCCTCCTCTGCCTCTGGAGGGACAGAATAGGTATTGACAAGGACAGAGAGGCTTCATTCCACCCCAGAGACTATGACAGTCAACTAGACAAGCACATTTCAACCTCCAAACTGAATCTGGATTGGTAAAACGTGCCTCTGTCTCTACAAAAGTCCTGCAACACCAACCTTGTTTATTTCCTTTAAAAGCTCAAAACCATCAACCTTTGCAACATTCCCATGTCACTGTTTCTAACAACAATTTTCACACAACAGAAATTTGATCCAAATTTAAAGGATGAGAATTTGTTCAGTTCTCTGAATACCTGAACCTTCCAAGTTGTGCCTTGAAAAGGCACATCCAGCATCTCACCTCACAGTCGAGTCTCCTCCCACTGCCATACAGACTTTATTCTAGAGAGCTCTGCTTCGCTAGAAACCATGCACATGGAAGCTGGAGACTTTTCAAGTATACAGATAAATGCCTTTTAGTTTAAATAATGACACTGGCTTTGGAAGTGCTGGGTATCAGCTTAGCATATGGAGCCTGCTGAACAGATGCCTCTTACAAGCCACTACCTTTGAAGGAGGAGCAGTAACATTGCTTTTCACAACACAGCTGAAGCTACCTTTCAAACCACTTCCCAACATCAGCAGTTAAGGGTAACAAGAGGAGGAACACATGAAGAATACCACACTTCTCTTTCCCCAGGGTGTCAAAATAAAAAATTCACACTAGAGCACCTCAGACAGTTCTCTCTCTCCATATCACTATTCTTTTCATTAACTTTGAGGACAGGAATGATCCAGAAGATTAAAAACACTTAAGTATCTGTCTTTGAAGAACATAAAAGTCACAAGTCAGACAACCCATGCTCAGTGCCTCAGAGGAAAACCAAAGCAAAGCAGAACCACCTGTTTAACATCACCTAGACAGCAGCAAGCCAACACAGAAGCTTACATGTGACAAAGACTCCATCTGAGAAAAATCAACAGGCCTCATACAGAAATGACACAGAAGATGTGACCGTGTTATAAAAATCAGTGGAGCTTTCAATGCCACCCAGCATGACATTCCTGTAAGAAGGTGGGTCCATCACTGGTAAGTACTCTGTATACATGGCTCTCCAGTGGTTCTGTGGAAGGATGCATCAAACAGAGCTCTCCAGAGGCCTCTTCTGAGCCTGTTACAGTATACCTCATCCATGACATGGACAGTGGAGTACAGGCTACCTTTATACCTGCAGATGATCTGCAAACACTCTGAACAGCAAGAATAGAATTCAGGAAGACCTTGCCCAATTGAAGCCATGGCCTGAAATGAAAAGGATGCACTTCAAGAAGGATAAACATGAAGTACTATGCTTTGTATGCTTTTTTATAGCAATAAGCATCTACGTAAGTACGAAAGATGGAACTGACTAGTTTCTCTTCTGTGGAATTGCAAAGAGAAGTTTTAAAAGACCTTGCAAAGGTGTCAAACTTCCAATACTCTTCTAGCACAGGATTTACACATGCTAATTCAAATCTTGCTTTTTTCAGCCTGTGTCCTGAACTGTGATTTTACAGCCAGTTTATGATACCAGCTCTCCAGAAGGATATAAGCCCAACAAAGTCCAGTAAGACTGCTAGGAGATGTCACACTCCAATTTTACTTTTAGCACTATTGCTTCAAAAGATTTCAGGCCCTTATTTTTCCAGACCAGCACATAGATTTGTCAAAGATATTAGTATGTTACTTTTTACACCTACCTTTTTTGTGCAGTGCCAAAACTGAACTGACCACCCTGAGAAAAAAGGTCAATAATAAATAGCCTAAAGATGAAGTCAGCAAATATAAAAGTATTTAGCCTTCATACAACATCAGGGTTATTCAACAATCAAGAGACTTGATGGCAAGCACAGTCTGATCTTACTGAAGAGGACTAAGAGCATTTATATTTTAACTATGGTGATCAATGAGGAACCAAGGCACAGAAATAAATAAAACAGAAAGGTAGAGCCATCACCCACCCAATTTGATATTTTTAAAAAATAGTAGAACCAAGACCATGTATGGCAGTATACTATACAGCATATTATAAATATATGTCCGCCTTTCAACACAATTTACAAGTTATTCACCAACTCTTCAAGTCTCATGCAAGCCTGCACTCAGCTTAAATTCTTACTAAAGCACTGTCCGTATGAGGGCTTTACCCCCTGGCTCAGCACTGGTGAGACCACACCTGGAGTGCTGGGTCCAGTGCTGGCACCCCAACACCAAAGAGACCTGGACAGACTGGAGAGAACCCAAAGGGCCAGGACCACAAGGATGATGAAGGGACAAGAAAACATCTCCTCCTGCGAGGAAAGGCTGAGAGAGCTGAGCTGGGGCTGCTCAGCCTAAAAAAGAGAAGCCTCAGGAGGATCTCATCAGAGTTTATTATAAATACTTGCAGGGAGAACATCAGGAAGATGGAGCCAGGTTCTTCCCAGTGGTGCCCAGTGACAGGACCAGAGGCAGTGGCCACAAATTGACACACTGGAGGTTCCCTCTGAACATCAGGAAATAATTTTCACTGTGAGGGTGACTCAACACTGGCACAGGTTGCCCAGGGAGGAGGTGGAGTCTCTGTCCTTGTTGGAGGTACTTAGAGGCCACCTGGCCATGAGCCTAGATAACCAGCTGAGTGACCCTGCCTGAGCAGGGGTGTTGGACCAGATGGACCCTGGAGGACCCTGCCAACCTCACCCAGTCTGTCATTCTGTGACTGGTTTCTGCTCTTGACACAGATCTCTATTTCAGTTTGTAACCTTTAATGAGTACTAGAAAACACGCCAGTCGTCATTGTGATTGACAGCTGACACCTCTCTATGGCGCTAAACAGTATTTCTACCTTCACTCCCCACTGTTAAATGCATTCAAGCAAGCTGTTATGATACAAATGCATTACTCCTAGCTCCAAAGAGAGAACAGATATATGCAAAAAACCTCTTGGAATAATTTTATTTTGCATGACAAAAAAATTATGACAAGCATCTAGCTGTCCTTCACGTGGCTCAGTAACCCGCCTGCTCTGCATAAGCAAAAACAGATTATCCCATAATGCAAAGAATTTACTAGCACTCAACAAACATTTGTATTTATAAAGCATAAAGTTTAAAGACAGAGGAATTTTCAAGAAGAAGGAAGATACAACCTTACACTGCACTTCAAGTGACCTTTTATGTCTGGAGAAGCTTCTCAGAAGACAGTAGCTTTAGCAGTTACTATTAATACTTCTATCTTTGCACTTTGACAAATATAGGAATAAAAGCAAACACCTGTGGCTGACAATCTAGATTTATCTACCAGAATTAAACCAGCTGTACTCTAGCAGGAAGAGCCACACAGAAGTTTCTTATGGAATCTTTGCTGACATACAGAAAGCACAAGCAAGGCTGGCATTCTTCGGGAGCTGGAGAAGCTGTTCATCACCAGCTTTAAAACTGAAAACTTTATATATAACCTCAGAATGCAACAGGCTGACATCCCAATATCCAGTACAGTAACAGTGAACAACTCCTTATTACTACAGTGTCACTTGAAGTCATTGATTATGAGGACCACAAATAAATACTCACAGCCTGGGATAAATTTCAGCTCCTCAGTAGCTTGATAGCAGTTTGGTAGTCCTGCCTGCTCAAAAAACCCTAAGCACTTGAATATTCATCTTTCAAGAAGCTTAAAAAAAGCTCCCCTGAAACATATGCTGTTATTTCCACCACACAAGACAGCATTCAGAAGGGAGCTGACTCAGGAACACTTGCACCCTTCTATAGGGAAGCATAAAAAAAAATTAACCCACAGCAGCCAAGCCGAACGCTAAGGAACATGAGGTACAGAGAATTGTTTGACAGAGCTAATACACTACAGCCTTTAAAATAAAAGGAGCTGTTTCACTTTGTGAATTTATTTCAAGTATTTCCCCCCTTTCCTCCTCTTAATAACTCTCATCTGAAAAACATAGCTCATTAATTTTAAGAATGTACTAACTCATCCTTAACAAAGGCATTTGAATGTTTAAACTGGGAAATGGTGCTGCAAATGAGCTTTTCTGTTAAGATATATTGTAACACTCAAAAACTGAAGGCATGGCATAGAAACTGATGTGGTACTTGAGTTATCTTATGTAATTTTATATTATAGAAAGTCAAGCAAGAAGTGACTGCAACTCACTGGAGTTTTGTTTGCACTAACTATCATTTGATATCACCAGCTGTAATGTTCACTTCAGAAGTACTATCCCATGTTTTTCAAATGCTATAGTTCTGGCAGTGGAACCGAAGGCACTTAAGACTCTGGAGCACGTCTGTCCATGTGTCATTTTCACCTGCTTCTACAAACACTCTTAAACAGAATCCTTCAGGAGGACAGAAAATGTTAGTCTGCAGCTGCAGGGAGTTCAAATCTACAGTAAGTTTACAAGCAAGACAGAGTATGCAACAATAATGCCTTCAAGTACTGCCTACTGGTACCTATGTGCAGAACACCTTCATTTTCCTCTAGTAAATAAAGCATTGTAAATAAATTTTTTTTAAAAATAGGCATCTAGGACAATACCTAAGGAAACACTTATAGGTTACATTAACATCCATGCCCAGTTTTGTCCTTTTATTGTGAAAATGGCTCTAAGGGCTTGGTTTTATCACAGTGAGTACACTATATAAATATATCATTTAGCTGAGCAGAGATATATGCTGTGAAGAAGTCTGCACAATCAGGTTTTCAACAGTTTAGCTGCTGTAGTTGACAGTTCACAATTGCTGCCATTCATTAGCGTTCCTGGAATACAGCCTGCACAGTTCAGGCTGGTCAGCTATCTCTGGAAAATGATCTATACCCTGCTCCTTTTCCAACATGCCTAGTAATATTTTGCCCCAAAAGTCCTGCCAAACATGTAGGAGGTTTGAACAAGCTTTCTCAGTCAGATTCTTTTAACAGAGGCAACATATTTCTTTTCCCCCAAGAGCCAAAATAAAGTTATTAAGTCAGCTGGAATATTATGCTTGTCAGCTACAAATCTGTGTATACATGGGCATAAAGGTGAGTGGGGAAACTTACATGTATTGATCCCAAAATCCTCTCAGGTACCCTCATCCTCAATAATTAGTACTGCTGTTAAAAGTCAGCAAACTAAGAGCCAGGGCAAGACCCAGATCTACTTGTGTTTTTATGCTGTTTGTCAGACCCCAAATCTAAAGCAAACTGCAATATTCAAATCTGCCTCCATAAGAGCACAATTTCTTCCCTCCTTGAATACCATTGCAGTTTATTCTACTTGTAGCCACATTAGAGGGGAAAAGAAAATAAAACTATATTACCCTTTAGATCTTTCACAACTTCCAGGGAACGTACTTCCCTTTTAAGAGCTCAGTAATTTAGACACATCAACTGAAAAAAACCTAAAATAACAAACATCTTTGCTTTTTAAAGGAAGCTGTAACATGCCAAAGGTTTTAGATTTTTTTTTTTTTTTACTTCTTTGGAATCACACACTTGGGGGGGAAGGAGAAAGGGCAGATAATATTTCTTTATTAATTGATTCTTCACTATTCATCCGGTCAATGCAAGAAACCACGGTTTTGCTTTAACTCCTGTAAAAGCACTGGACTATCAGAACAGGAAATTAAAGGTTCTCAAGCAATGTCTTGCAAAAAGGTCAGTTCTACATCTATATAGTTCTTTACTATTTAGCTATGCATAAGGTTATATACTTCACACCTCCACTTTTAACTATCTTAGATTTAGTTTCATTCAAAATAGCAGACCATAAGACAAGAATAACACAAAGAGCTTTATCAGAAAGATGGCAACTGACCTGCTATTTGTATCAGACCTTTGTCTTGCCCTGTATTTCTCACATTGTTTTTAAATAATTCCCATGCTAAACTATTTTACCTTTAAAAGCAGTTCCTCTTCATGTTCAGAATGGTGAGTTACTTGCTAGATAAATCAGGATATTCCAAGCTATACATATTCCTTGATGAATCAGTGTTTTAGAAGATGACCATAGAAGAATCTACACAAGTTTCTCAAACTTCAAGTATATACAAATGTTTAAATGTAATTAAAGGTGTCAGAGAAGTGTAGATACCTGCTTCACAGATACCCCCCCTTCATGCACATGCTGCACATTCATGCCAAGATAAAAGAGAATAGCATTTTCCAAAGATTTATCTTAGGATCACAAAGTAAGCTCTCTAAACAAAACCAAGCATAAACTTCAGGAACCTGCAGGCAGCCTGAAACAGTGACTCATGATGTGTCTTGCAACTCCCCTTGCGCCTTATTAGTTTTATCTGACTGTCAAGCTTCAGCCTACTAATGACACCTGAAGGTCTTCATTAACTATTTCACCACTGATATCAGTAGATAACACAGCTGGGCATAAGCCCATGGGAGTAGTGGTATAATTTATATGTCTGGAAAGAGGAAAAAAGCAAGAATAGAAAAGCAGACACAGGTGAAGGTTTCATTATAAAGCCTTCTCATGGAATAAAGCAAATAAAAAAGTGGTAAAACATCCTTAACAGGCTGCTAAGTTATTTTCTCCTTTCTCTGTCTAAAACCACTGGTAGTCAGAATACTGTTTGGGGGGAGAGAGGGGGCAAAGAATAAGCATAGGTCTGCTAGCACTCTATCTCCTAGTCTGTATGAGGTCTGGGCCTGTTAAAAGTCAACTTTTATTGCATACTGGTATCACTGCTAAAGAAAGCTGCCCCAAGCTGGGAGAGACTCTAATGAGATGCAGTTCCTTGCTTACTGTACCGTTTGAGCACAAAGTTTTATCACCCTGTGCAGAAGCGGACAACCGAGCAGTACGTGCTCCTCTCCAGATAACCAGGAACTAACTTCCCTCCTGACCCTGGTAAAGAGGCACATCAGAACGAGTGCTCTGCACTGAGAGACCACTGCCATTTCTTACTTGTGGTTCTCATAGCCAAGTTTCTGAAAAGGTTTCTTTAGAAACAGTGTCTGAAACAATGCTGCAAAGTTCAAAGACAAAAGCACAGAAATAACTTAAAAATCAGTGTTCAGGACTGGAGTACCAAAAGGTGTTTCACTAGTGTGCAGCACAATGGTAGCAGCCTACAGTTTTGAGGAAGTAAGATAAGTTTTTCCTTATCATTATATAAAGTGATTCATTTCTCACAGATAATCACATCTTGTACTACAGTTTATATACAGTATTAGAAGCTATGCAAAATACATTCCTTTCTGGCTCCTTAATCATCATAACTATTAAACACAAGACAAATCATCTTCTGATAACACACTGAGCTATGAACCAAACACTGCCAGCTTGAAATCTAACCTTATTTGCACAAAGAAGAGTTTGTCAGCTGGGTCAGCAATCCTCTTAAGGTAGGCACAACTGCTAGAAAATTTTAACTGTTTAAGCTGTTCTTTAAATTATTTCCATCAGAACTAGCACAACCCTGCAACACAGCTGCTGCCTGCACAAAGGCATCAGCAGTTACTACCTCAAACACAGCATTAGCCAAAGCTCTTGTGCATAAGGCAGCATTACTGCAGATTCACCTCTACAAACACTATTTTTTTCTGGGAGGTACCTTCTCCATCCACTGCATCCTAACCCCACACACGAGGCTGCTTTGCTGCAAGGTGCTCTCAGCAACAGTGACAGACTCCTGGAGTCTGGTGTTCTCCAAGGCTTAAAGGGTAATCCAGCACAGCAGATCTCCTCATAACAGTGTTATTACTTTAAAAAATACAAATATGTATAACCCACATGTATCTCATTCCTCGAAACTGCAGTAATACCAACAGTAAACATTAACGACACTAACTCAGTGCTAATTAATAACATTGCTTTCCCTGAAAGCCTTCTCTTGAAGTCAACTAAGAGCAGTTAGCCATCAGGCTACCCTTCAGAGCACTTTGACAAGTCACATACTTCCTCTCTCGGGCCCTTTGAGTCTGCTGACTACACACCTTCGTTATAACTAATAGCTCCAAACTACTTTCCTACAAGGAAAATTCATCACAAGGTAGTACTTTCCACTGTGTCCACACCTTTGCCCAAGTGGTGTCCTTTTCATACATCACAAAGGTCCATTATCTGTAGAGCTTCCACTGTGTAAGGACACACAGATTCATATCCAGATGCAGGTACTCTCCTTACTAAACAATACTATAATGTGCAAATTCAACAGCAGGATAAAAAGGAAGAATCTGTGTTATAAAGCCTTAAAGTCTTCGAAGATATCTCAGCCAATGGCCCTGAGACAGCAACACACTTCTATTTTTAACAACACAGTGTGGTGTGTTGATAAACCCATTTTAACCTGGCTGTCATTCGGGTGTTTTATGATGCATTCAGGGGAAAGGAGAAAAAATTTCCTTGCATACTGAGCAACTAAGTGCAAAAGTAGTTTTTCCCTTTGATTTGGAGGAGGTCATACTGCTTGTGCATTAACCAGCTCTCAGGCTACTTTCTGCCCTGTTCTGTGAGAAAAGTAAACACTTGTAGGCTGGGAAGCACACATACAGCTCAATACTTGCCTGAACACTTTGGTATACTTTGTAGTCTTTCAAAAAAAACAAAAGCAAAACCCCAACAGAAAAGGGGCAGCCCAGGTAAATTTCAGTACAGGTTTCTGAAAATATGGACTTAGAAAAAACAATCGATAATAACTCTAAAGGTGATTTTTCTGCCTTAAGAAAAGGTATTTTTATGGCGTTATAAAAATTCATACCTGTCTTCATCACCATCAACAGGAATAGATATGCCAAACACAGAGCTGGCAAAACTGTTCATAGGAGTACTTGCAGGTAACTGGAGAGGATTTGCTAGAGTGTCTGGAATGGGAGGCTTCACAAGAGGTTTATTTTCAGCTATAAGAGAAAGTGGTGGCTGAGGTAGGGGTTCCGATTTTCTTCTAGTATCATCAATCTGGCCTACTAAGGATTGAGCTTGAGTCTGAAACTGTCCGAGGTTTGGCTGTGTCAGACCAGCAGGTACACTGGGTGTGCCTGGCATCAGCGAGTGTCCCACGTGCTGGGGCTGGACAACGCCAGAGCTCCTGCTGGCAGAGGTGTGGCTGCTCAGCTGTGACTGGGCTGGTGTAACAGGGACATTTGGCATCGTAACAGAAGTGGTGGTAGACACAGTAGGCACGCTGGTACCGGGCACGGCTGCAGGCACGTTCTGAATGCCGGAGACCACGGCGTGGGGAGCACCAGGCATTCCGGACACTTGATTGCTTCCACCCATTGGATGCTGAGTCACAGATTTCTGTTGCACAACCCCTGTCTGCCCAATGCCTTGCTGCACCACCCCTCCGGGCTGCGGGACAGCGCTCTGACCTGCTTGTGTCTGCCCACCCTGCACTAATCCTGATCCCTGTCCGACCGCTTCGCCGGGCTGCGCTGACACCCCCATGGCTGGCACTCCCACAGGTGAGGGACTCTGGCCGGTCACCTGCCCCACAGGAAGGCTGGAAGCCACAGTACTTGGAACAGAGCCCGCAGTAGCCTGCTGAATAGTTCCTTGAGACTGCATAATTGTCATGTGCTGCATGTATTCAGTCTGACCAGAAGGCTGCGTCGGCAGTAGATGCACCGGTGGGATCTGGGACTGAGAATAAGCAAATTGTTGAGGCTGAGTCACCGGTACGTTTGCCTGCTGCACCTGCTGCTGTGCCACAGGAATGCTCGGCTGCCCCACTGCTGCACTGGGAGGTGCCATGGCTTTCCCGTTGGGTCCAGGCTGTGCAACACCCTGCGTACCTGCTGGAGGCTGAGGCTGCTGTGGCACCATCATCTGCTGGTTTGCTACTGGAGCCCCAGAGAACACCGTCTGAACAGTACTTTGAGGCATGGCCCCACCTATGGGCTGCTGTGGCTGCTGTTGTTGCCCAATGACAAAATTAGGTTGCTGTAGAGAGGGCTGGCTCATTTTCTCTGTCTGGAGCAGCTGTGACACAGCAGACAGGGAATTGTCAGCTATAGAATCAGGGCCATGGGCCGACACTGGCACAGCTGAAACCACAACGGAACCTCCCGTGGCACCAAGGCCACTGTCCCTGTCCTGAGCAGCCTGCTCAAAGGTGCTGCTGTGCCGAATGCAGTCTCCAGTCCTGCTCAAGACACCACCACCACTGTCTGAGTCCCGGTCATAATACTCCATACACGTCCATCGTCCTCGCCTGTAGGGCTCCCCTGTACCGTGGTCCAGCTTGATCACCCTGAAGCGTGAGCTGCAGGCAGCAGCCACTGTTTGAGACATGGTCCCAGGAGGGGCAGATGCAGGAGGCCCTGTGGAGGGCATGGCAGGTGGAGCAGTACTGCCTCCTGCCACGGCAGCGCCGGAGGCAGCAGCTGGCAGGGGCACGGCGGAGCTCTTGGGCACAGCCCCCCCGTTGGGGGCTACAGCTGGTGGAGCTGCAGCCGCCCCTCCCGCAGCCACAGCCAGATGCCCGTCCAGAAGGAGGTTGGGAGAGACACTGCCAGGAGTTTCAGCCTCACCCACGTTGTTGAGAGTCTCTTCTGAGGAGCTCCGCTCGCAAACATCCTCGGGGCCATAGTCGGTGGCTCGGGACACATCAAAGATTTCCGAAGACACGTCCTCGGTGCGGGACTCATCTGGGTCGTCCAGGCTCTCGGTGTCCTCGGTGATGCTACTGGCTACCTGCGCCGTGGTCACGCTGGTGATCTGGAAGCAGCTCTTCTTCTTGGCCGGCATCTTGGACATGTTTCCTCCGCGGGGAGGGGCTCGGCCAGCCGGGGCGAAGAGGGAGCGGTGCCGGGGCGGGCTGTCACGGCGTGCCGGCCGGACCCCCGGCGCTACAGCACATCCTCCGGCTGCTTCCTGCGGCGGGCGAGCGGCGGGGCTCCTCCTCTTCCTCCCCGTCCGCAGCCCTCCTCCCGCCGCCGGGACGCGGGCCTCCCCCTCCCCGCCGCAGCC
>JAAWXA010000058.1:2094292-2166858 GCA_038090715.1 Florisuga fusca
AGTGTGAGGGGCAACGGTGAGGGGAGTGTGAGGGGAGGTGTGAGGGGAGATGTGAGGGGCAGTGTGAGGGGAGGTGTGAGGGGAGATGTGAGGGGCAGTGTGAGGGGCAATGTGAAGGGAGGTGTGAGGGGCAGTGTGAGGGGAGGTGTGAGGGGAGATGTGAGGGGCAGTGTGAGGGGAGGTGTGAGGGGCAGTGTGAGGGGAGGTGTGAGGGGCAGTGTGAGGGGAGGTGTGAGGGGCAGTGTGAGGGGCAATGTGAAGGGAGGTGTGAGGGGCAGTGCCGAGGGGAGGTGTGAGGGGCAGTGCCGAGGGGAGGTGTGAGGGGAGGTGAAGTGAAGCCCTCTCCATAAATTCGCTGCATTGAAGCTCTTGATGCCTACTGTTGAATGGCGTTTGCCCTGACACCACAGAAGGTTATCACAGAAACTTGTCTGGTTATTAAAATAGTGTTTTCCAGCCTGAATTTATTTACAGCCAAATAACAGTCACAGGGATAACCAATTCCTAGTTATTTCTCATAAAACCAAGACCCCCCTGTTCTCGCAGACCTGCTGTGAGTGATGTGCAGCTTGACCTCAACCCCACCACTGCTGCCCCCCCTGAGAGCCACCTGAGTGTAATCTGACAGAGGAGTGGAACTCTGGATATCTTTGGGCAATGCTGCTTTGGCAATTTAAGTTTCATTTTGCCAAGCAGCATCTGGATGTTTCTGGAAGTTTTTAAACTGGTCACAGCAGTGACAGATAAACAGCGAAGCAAAGTCATATGGCTGAAGGTGTCAGTGCAATATATTAAACAGCACCCCTGTTTATACCACAGCTACAATGAGGTCAGCAGGAGCTCTGATCTTTTTTCTTTTTTTTTTTTTTTTTTTTTTTGAAGCAGGTGAGACTGTGCTGTAAATCTTCTATAAATTATGATTATGATAATCCTTGGGAAAAAAAAGTCACGAAAGCAAGGAGTTCAAGTACAGGGAACAGTGAAGACGAGGGAACTTGTGTATATGGGTCTCTTTAAATGTCTTCATTTTCTAATTGAAAATTGAACTGACCATAATAATTCTCAGTGTTCAGGACAACAGATGGTAAATCGTTTCTGGATAGTGATACATTTTAAAAACAGTCCCCCTACAGATAAATAATAGATATAATAGTGGAAAGATGCAGGACGCCACAACATGAGTTACCCAATCCAACAATAACTTTTCAGTCCATAAGGTTATCTGTGGAGGACTGTTTATCATGAGCAAAGGTGGCAAAAATCTCCCTCAAACTGTAATATTTAAAATTTGCTTCACTTTAGAATAGCACATTTTAAATATACAATGATACGAAGTAGTTGTGAAGATTCTTATTGACCGACTTACATCTGTGTGTTGTACTTCATCTCAGTAAAATCTCCCTCAGTAAGTGACATTTTAAAAACATGCAAGTGAGCCTTAAAAACAGTGGCAGATGTTATTCTACTAAACCTACCCCTATGAGTGATCTTTCAAAATTATTGTACAAGAGAGACTGATTCATAATTAGTGGGATGAAGTTCTTTCCCACCGTATAGTTACACAGACTTGGAAGAGAAAGGGTAACACTTGTTTTCAACATGGAACAACTACCAGTAGGATGTTGAACAGAAGTGTTTCCTGACAGTGCAGTAAACCAAAATTTAAAGCTAATTTATTCTCGTTTTAATGAAACTACTTCATTGCTTTAATATGCATTAGTAGAGTGGTCTACTTTGAATAGGTCTGAAATTTAAAATAGCAAACATGCTATTTTAGAATCCATTAGTTCATCAATGTTGTTTGGAATGAATTAACATTTGAGATTGTGAAATTCTAAATCCCAGGCTGAAACAGTCATTTGTTAAGCCCTTCATCCATGAGCTGCCTAAATGTGAATATATTAACGCACCCTAAAATGTAATGAGGAATGGACTGTTTGGCTGACATTTAGTGGGGTCTAGCAAAGAAGAAAGGGAAACTGGTTAAAAAGCAAAATAGGGAATGGATAAGGGACAAGAATGAACAAGATAAACTGATTCACTCACAAAACAGAAAGGTTTCTGAAAAGTCAAGTATAAAAATTGCTGCAGCCCATGGCCAGGTTAGCCAAGATACACACAAATAACCCACACAATGGCCTTGGCAGCATTACACTGATAATATTTTTGCAAGGTTGAATTGGTGCTGAACAATATTCCAGTATGTTGGGCACAAAAAACCTTATATTTTTATGAAGTGTCAAGCATGCATATATTCCTTTTTTGCCTTCAAGAAAAACACCTGCCACAATTAGTTAGAAGAAATTCCCACATGACTCCTGTTTGAGTTCCTGTGAGTGTCAGCTCCACGGGCCTCTTTGTTTTTGTGTCCCTGTTCTTTCAAGATGTGGCCAGGGGGGGATCCAGCAGGCAGTGGGGTGGGCAGCAGGCTCCTTTGCACTACTGCTGGGTAATTCTTCCTCATGCTCTCCATCCCCTTCTACCATTTCACATTCCACCAAGAGGATCCTGTGACAGGGTTCAGTAGCAATGAGAGCTGTGAGCAGCTTCCCACACTTGTAGTTCTGTTTTGGGGGCTGCAGGGGAACGTACAGATTTTGGCATTTAAGGATTATCCAACAGTCATGCCAAAGATGAATCTTTCACAAATCTCTCAAAGGCTGAGAGCAGAAGTTTTGTAATGGATGAGAGAAGACCGAAAAAAAGAAACTCCTCTGTAGGGCATAAGCTAGAGACTCTGGCACAGACCTCACCTATGCAGCCATTGAAAATGGTAACAAAATGTTCCGTTTGTTTGTTTATACCATATTGAAAGGGCAAAAGGTCGTCCTTCCCGCTCATCATAGCTTATCCCATATAGTGCCCAGGCAGAGTTCATGAGCTCAAATTTCTTAGTCTTGAATAACATCAAGTGATGACTGCTGAAGATTAAAAACGAGCCTGGAGAGGCAGCGTGAGCTAACAGGGCACTTGCCTAAATCTCAGGAGTCCAGACTGAATTATTTTAAACTTCAGACTTACACCTAAGTTGGTATTTATCTGCAGTGTAGCCTCCTGTAAGTTATCCTTCCCTTTTTGTGCCTCTTCCCCTCCCTCCCCGCCCATTCCCATTTCCCCCTCCCCCATTCCATCTATCAATCTCCCTGCATGCAAATACAGAGACAACTTCAGGGCTCTGCCTGCCTTTTTTTCTATGTTGAGTATTGGGACATACATTTTGGCCAGGCTAGGTGATACTGCCTTAGTAATATACTGTCACTACTATGGAAAAGTGACAAACAATTAATCCATCACTAGGTTATTCTCAGAATTGGACAGAAATTTTGGAGTTACTAAAAGTTAAATTTTAATGTGTGTGAACTTACATTTACCAGCTTGGTACTTCAAGACTGCACTCCCTTCCAGGTGACCCATATATTGAGATCCTGCATTAACATCTTCAATATTAAAATAAATAGTAATATCAGAAAATCACTCACTGCAATCTGTACATTTTCCAATTTATTAAACAAGTGGTGCTAGACATTTATCTAAGTTATTCTTGGTTTTACAGCCCATCTAATTTACCACAAATTATCTCAAACTGGACAGAGATGCAATGGTAATCTGGATTTCAAGTCCTTTTGAATTTCAAGCTGCAAGACACCAACTGCAAGACCTGGAAGACAAATTCCAGGTTACAGACTGATGGAGGGAAGAAGGACAGAGAAAAGGGAAAATGAGTTACTTGAATGTCTAAGTAAAATTTTTGCATTTATAAAGGCCACTAACTACCAAGAGATCCAGCAAATAACAGCTGCAGTATTTAGCTTTAGGCTCTTCTTAAAGTCTCATATGACAAAAAAGCATGGAAATTTCCTCTTTCCTGACCCTAACAAAATTGCTCTTTGCTTTTGCAGTGTTCATTGTTATATGGAAAATAATAGACACTAAATACAACAAGTACTGAAAAATAATTACTATGACCAAGAATTGGGAGCAAATGGAAACAGTTACATGCATGGAAACACGTTTAAAGTGCAAACAGAAATGGATATATGTTATGAAATCTCATCAGCTATTGTTAGCCTGATCCTGACCCCTTTCAATCAGTGGCAAACCCACTAAATGTGTTTTTGACTAAATGTCAGTGGGAGCTGGGTTTTACTTACTGAGATGTTAAAATCCAAGATGAACAGTTGTACAGGCTGACAGATAGGTCTTCCACACAATACAGCCTCCCTCACATTGGGTACCTTTACTTTTTTCACACCATCTTGTGCTGCACCTGATCATGTTTGACTGGAGCACTCTGGGGTAGAACTTCACCTCTGTTCTGCAGAACATGTCAGAGAGCCTTGTGCACACCTAAATAATTATGTAAATAACTTAGGGAAATTGCAGCACTAAAGGGAAGGGCTGTCTGAAGAGTGCTGTTTCACCAGGGGAGCCTGGGGTTGCCCGTTAGTGGACTCGTTATTGTTAATTACTTCTGGGCTGTATAAGCCCCTGTGTGGTTTTCATCTGTCTGATTTGGCTGTTCTCATTTACGTAGTTGTTCCCAGCCTTACTCTGTGCTGGATTTTGAATTATTTGTGGTTTAGAGACAGAAGGAAGAAGAGAAGGGTAAATAAAACCTGAGCTGCAGATCCAGTTTGGAATTGTAATACCTTCCTGATGCTGGCTAAAAAAAAGTATGTATTTTGAAGTGATTATAAGGCAATTACCTTGTGCTAGCACTAGTAATGAGTTATTGCTGCAGGATACCACTTTTAGGGAAGGCACAGAGCAGACGTGGGTTTGGTCTGTGCCTTAAAAGCCAGGAAATAAATCCTAGCTTTAGGATAAATATGTCAGGTTGGTCTAGTTTCTCTTTCTGTTTAAACATGAAACAGTCTGTAAACTGTCAATATTTAGTTAACATACTGGAATGTAACAAAACTTAAAGACACATGAAATTTCTTCAATTTGATGTATAAATAGATTACAGCATTTTCAGCATTCCAGTCTTATGATCAAGTGGAATCCAGATCAGGTTTCAATTAGCTTAGTTAAAGGAGCATGTGAATGGTTTCAGATATCAGTTCAGCAGCATAGTCTCTGATATTTTTCAAACTTATACTGAGTAAAGACTAATAGAATTAGTGGAGAAAGTCCACATTTCTTCAATACATGCTGCATGTCTTAAACCTTTCTGTTTGGCAGGAGTGTATTTTAATGGGACTTTTCAGTAATTCATTGTTGGATTTCCTGGAATCCAGGTTGCTCATTTAATTGAAAAATTCTTTAAATAGTAAGTAATCACTTTACTTTTTGAGTATAAAAAATTATTCAAACATTTTTGCTAGTTACAGCAATTATCTCCATGAGTTAAAAGCATGAATAATGGCAGAGGATTAATTTTTTTACCTACCGTTGTCTAAGCAAAAAGAGAATGAACACAAATTTCAGAGTTGTAGTCAGACATTTATAAATAACCTGTGGCATGACTTGTCTGCAGTTTCAGATCAGTTTGCAGTTTGAGTTTCTGGAGCATTGCTCCTCATGCAGTATTTGTAGTGTAAATGATGATTTATTTTCAAGATGAGAGGGCAGTTGCAGAGCAGACATTAAAGCGAGTGCAACTCTATAACACCAATATTTAGATGGCCCATGTAAATAGACTTTCCAGGGAGTCCTGGTTGCTGGGTATGGTGGTGCCTGTGCTCTGTGACCAGACAAGACAACACTCTCTTCGTTCAAGTCTGTGAGATACTTGGGTTCAAAGGTGAACTTGTGTCTGTGCCCCTCACATTTCACTTCAACTCATGCAGGGACTTTTCTTCCCCTTTCTACTTGTTAAGCACGCATTCAAGAGCAAAGAGTAGAGCTAGATAAATAAAGGTGTGTGGGAGCTTCTACATATTTAGGTTCTGAGTAATTTTTGACAGATCTATTGCTACCATGTCATGTGGGATACTGATTAGCCAAAACTGGTTCGCTGGCTTTTTTTGCATAAACATGCTACATAAAAATGACATTCTGCAATAGCTGCCACATTTTCACAAAAGCACAAGTGTTTTGTTGTCGTGGACAGTGGTTGATGGATTCCCTGGCTCCAAATGGCTCTGTATGCAAAACATAATGCCTCTGTAATGCTCCTGTGGCCAATCCCTGCTTTTCTTGTCAGACCATACAGGTACTATAAAAGCCTCTGCCTGCACCTAGTGAAATACACATGCTGGCAGACACTAACATGATGTGGTGAACAAAAACCTAAATTCTCTTCACAGAAGTCACAGTTTTTCTGATGTTAATTTAATTATAAAACTTACATTAAGCATCACTGAAATAAAGTTGTCAGTGAAACTGAGATTACACGGAAAAAAGAAAAAAAAAGCATTATAAACAACTGTGGCTTGTCTACATTTTGTATAGTAGATATTATTATTTTATAATGGAACACTTCCATATTTCTTTAGGGGTTGCCTTGCTCTAGTAAGCAAAGTTAAGGGCTAGGCAGTTTTATTAGTAGCAATTCTGCATTGATGTCCTTCCTTTCCAAACAAGGAAGTCACTATTTTTCTGCAACATTACATACAAAGCTGTAAGGAAGAAACAAACAAATTTCGGTTAGGAAAACCAAATACCTTTATTGATACTACAAAAAACACCAACTCTCTGACTTCAAAACGTGCAGTTCTTACATGGTTGTATAGTTAATGATACAGCTAGAAACAACACTGTGACTTCCTTATTTGTAGATAAATTTACTGAACAGTGCAAATACCATGTGGAATTGTCTTGAAGTTGTATTGCTCTTCAATAAAAATGTACACAGTTGGGTAACTGAAATTAATACTAGTAGACATACATGAAACGCAGGAATCAAGCTTGAAATCCTTGTTCAAGCAGAATTCCCATCCAAATCCAGTTTGGAAATCGGTGTCAGCAAGCACTGACCAAGTTTTAGCAATGTCTGTCACCATGAAGAAGTTTCTAAATGCTTTGCACTCTGTGATGCAGATTCATGAGTTTTTTTCTTTCATTGAAATTCTGGTCAAGTGCAGGCACTGCTGACGAATTAACTTAACCTGGAGTGCTGACAAAGCCTGTGCAATTCTCCATGAGTTTTTAATTAGGTCTGAACTTGAGACAAATAGACAGCCGGAGTGTTTCAATGTAACATTCTCAGTAACCGTTGCATTGGATTCTTGCTGCCTTTTCCCTTCTTGCCGCAGTGGGCTGCTGCCTGGTTTTGGCAGGAGGTGATGCAGAGGTTCACTATCACTCTGAGAGGTGCCTGAAGTTGCAGGCTCCAAATTGTTATGACTGCTTCTTTTAATACTCTACCAAATACTAGAAGTGTCACATGCATTTATATGGAAACCAGACATGGGTTGGAAAAATATAAAAAATATGGAATCTCTCTAACTGAAGTCAACTGCAAGATTTCCTTTTACTTCACCATTGTGGTCACAAAGCTGTGAAGATAATACACGCTCATTTGAGAATGGGCCACCCTGATCAAGTGAGACATTTGACAATCATTATGTGACATATAATTCAGTATCTCCAAGGAGATTTGCTTTGTGAAAAATCTATGGACTTTTTCTGTCTGAATTAGTAACTCTTACAGTTGTCTATTCACCTTTGTTTTTTCACCCCTTCTGCCTCCCTCTTTGGAGGAAATAACAATTTCAGGCTACCTAAGTGTGAGAATGGTTCTGAACTGCTTTTGAATTATTCTGCCACATGAATAACCCTATTATAGATCAGCACAAATTTGGCCTGTATTTTTCATTAGTTTTCTTTTTCAGTTTTTATATGATGTTTAAAAATGAAAAAAAAAAAAATCTTCTGTCCTACTTAAGAAGTGGACAGAGAGGGTCTGAGTACTGAATACCATCACTGGTGTAGATTTCCCTCCTTGGACAACAGCATTTGTTTGTACTGGCTGATACTCACACTCTGCAGATAACTCACTTCAACAGCACACAGTAATGTACATTATGACTAATTCAGTTTGTAAGCAGTTTTATTGTGGTCTCTCTAGTACAGGAGGCTTTTTTTTTTTTTTTTTTTCCTTCCCAGCATTGTCATACACAATTTTTAGATGCTAAAAATCATATACACAGAAGATCAGCTGAAGGAAAAGGGAAAGGATTTGTCTTAATTTCCTAGTCTTTCTGCATTAGCACCTTGAGTTTGCATCACGATGACCATATAAAAGCAATGTGATTTCTCACTTTTTTTCCCCTCAGTGAGGCACTCAGATTACATGTGCTGCTATGAATTGGGCATTGTCTAGATCAAAGATTCCCTGTGTTTTCTTTTTAAACTTTTCGGATCTTTCTCCATCCAGTTATCTTGGAGCTGGTTCTTTTTTCTTCTCATCTGGTGCCAGGAATGATGGGCAGAGCTGACACATGACATCAGTATTGTTCTCTGTTACAGAATTGCAGGTTGCACAATGCTGCTTGGCAGATCCAACAAAATTCTGGAAGAGGTCTTCAGTATCCTCCAGATCCCAAACACCTTGATGGGAAAGTCTGCCTGCAAGTTGCATGGCCCTTACCCAGAAGTCTTAACTATTTAGAGATGCTAATTGAATGCTGGTATGTGTAAACCACTGCAAGACAAGCTGAGACAAAGATGTGAACTATAAATGGAAGTTTTCTGAGGGAAAGGATGTCAGCTATGGAAAAATGTTACTCTCAGAGTGTGGGTGGCCCTTGTGCTGTTCCAGTGCTGGAGCTGGCCTGGCCAGCAGTGACAGGGAGGTGGTGGGATTGGTCCTGCTCTCTGCTGCCCTGCCTGAGGGTGGCTGTGGCAAGCAGTTCCCTCCAGTGAAAGACACACAGGGCGTCATTCTCAGTCTGCTGGCTGTATTGTGCTTCAGTGAATCAGAGTTTCTTGCCAGGGTGGTACTAGGGGTGGCTCTTCAGTCATAGTCTGCTCCATTATCACCAAGGTCTTTACCAGGACATATAGGTCGGAAAAACTGGAGGAGACAAAGATGATGGTGGAAGTATGGTGCTGAAATACAGATCAGCAGTGCAGTGGGACTGTGTTTTTATTCTGTGCAGACCAGTATCACAGTTAACCTGTGTAAATATTTCAGTATTTACTCTTGTGGTGAAAGACTTTTACAATCATGAGAAAATATTTAGCATGATAGATTTTGCACGTGGGAAATTTTGTGTTGAGCTCTGTAAGAACATGAAGGTTAAGTGATATCAGTGTACATGCAAGTAGCAGAAAAGGGGTTCAGAATATTTTGAAAGTTGAAGTGTGCAGTGGGCACAGTGTTCAGATTAGCATGACAGTATGCACATTGAAATTTATTTGAAATTACCCTTTTCAAGAATGCCAACATACTCAAATTTCTTAAGCCTATAGCCGTGGATTGCATAATTCACAGTGCACTAATGTGTGGTTTCTGAATCTGTACTTTTGCAGCTGCATTGATACCACATAGGATATGGGGGGGAAAAGTGATTCTGAGTGTTAAATTAGTGAGGGATTTTTGAGGCCATACTTCCTTGTGCATTCTCAGACGAAGGGAAACCAGGTTTTGCTTATAACAGAGGTGAAGCAGAGCCGAGTTGGAGATAAAGTCATGCAAAGAGCAGTGAGATGCTTTCAGTTCTCTCCCACAGTTTCTGGTTATGTCTTTCCCTGTTGCATTTGCTTTCTGTTCCTGCCTACCCTTCACATGTGTGTCAGCAGGAAGAAACTCACTAGGTCCCTGTGCAAGATCCTCCACTGGTGGTCAGTGCTGCTGACTCCCATCCAGCTGCAGTGGCTCCACAGGGCTGGTGGTCTACTGATTGGTCAACAGAGCTCTCAGACCAAGCACTTTGAGCAAATTGCTAGAGATTTTACATAAGAATGTTTATTTAGGTCACATCAGCATAACTGAGACCAGCAGTTAGGTCTGGGGTTTTCCTCTGTCTGGTATTCACAAAGACAAGCTGTGGGATGTGAAATAAAGTAGCTAACAGGAACCTGGCAGGGACCTGTGTTCTGTACCAAGAAATCCCAAGTGACAAGGTCGTATGACTTCACCCTGCAGAATGTGTAATGTGTCTTACTTCTTTCCATGATTCATATACAGTTGCATGCAGATAGAAACCTTGTAACCCTGTCTTGGCTTTGTAAATCATGAGACTTAACACCTTTCAGCCTCACCTTGCTGAAATACTAAAATGAAAAACCACACCCTCAGAGTCCCTGTTGACCCTCATCCCAGCTTGGATGAATTCCTCTCTGCAGGAGCTCCTGGCATGAGACCACTCAGCTATTAAAGAAAAAGCTTTAGGACAGAGCACTATGGTAGGATCATGACTGCAAGACAATCCTCCTCCCCTGATGGTGATGTTAGGTTCATGGGGAATAGCACATGGTAAATTAAGCCATTCAGGGATCTACAAAATACAGACCAGAAAAAGTTGGGTAACATACAGCATAGAAACATTCTGGTCTGTAAGGAATTGATCTACACAGTATACTAACTCAAATAATAAATCAAAAAATTTAGTTATTAAAGTGATCAAAACCTAATACCACACCTGGGTGGGTGCAGGGGGCAGAGATGAGCATTCTACATTTTTCCCCAGATGACACAGAACCTGAATTACAAGCTCACATCACAGCTCTGATAATGGGTAAACTTGAAGGCACTTGTTCACAGTCAACAGTTCACTTGTTTGCTGTGTTACAAAAAAAAAAAAAAAAAAAAAATTAAAATAGATTTTATGAGCTGATTTTCACAGGTTATAAAACAGGAAGAGTAATCCAGCAATGTTTTTCTTCATAAATTTTATGAGTATTAGCAATTTACGATAGTGCATTGTGGATGAAAACAACAGAGGCAAAGAAATTTGATGGCAAGTTTGCTTCCAAATTCACTGAATATAATGCAAGACAAACCTTGGTCTCAACTCTGCTGATATCTATCTGGAACAACTGCACTACTGAGTGGAAGTAATACAGAAGTTACGTACAATCTGACTCTATAAATTAACTTCTGGTAACACAAAGGACCTGGGAAGTACGCTCTAAATATCCATGAAAATTCCCGGATTTGCATACTGGAGGACAGAGTGAGGGAACAGAGAGGTAGATCTGTGAAAGGAAGTAGGTGGTGAAAGAGTGCAGTGTGGGCTTCTTTCTGCAGCTGCTGAAGTCCTCTTTTTAGTCATAACAGTTTCTTTTAAAAAGCCATGAAAAGTGAAGAAGATTCAGTGCCTGGTCCTTCGATGCCCTATTATATCGAAACCTAGTGAATGGCAATAAAAAGTGTTTTTGGCATTCTTGTGCATGGATTCCAAATGTCCCCAGGAATGTGGAGATGAGTTCTAGTCCTGTGTGGATGCTCATTCATTCTGTGACATCAAGTGAATTTCCTCATCTCATTACCTCACAGATGCTCCGTTTTCGAAATCAGGTTGATGAATATCCGGCGGTGTTAATCAGCATGAGATCTGCAGTTATACAATAACAAAATCATAGGCAGATCCAGAACGATAAATGAGCCACATGTAGTTTCGTGATCCTGGCCTATGGCAAAAGCTTTATGTTGCCATGATAGTTTATTCAGTAGCCTGTAGCAGTTGCTACGTAAGCACTGTAGATGGTGAAATAATTAATACTCAGAATTAAAAACTGTGGAAAGATTTATCAAGTACACCACAAGACCTCTAAAGACTTCCTCAATTTTTTGTTTGGAGAGTATTTTAAATTCATCACTATCGTCATTATTTTTGTTGGTAATTCCCAGAGCCCTATTCAAGTTCTATGCACTGAAAAGAATAACTGCATTATCCACATTGACTTTTTCATTTGTTTGTCACTCAATATGTATGGTCATTTTGTAGATGTTAGGGTCTATTCCACTGATAAATTTACTCTACTGATTTCAAAGTCATAGGACAAGTTAGCTGTATGGCTAAAATTTCTCCAGAAAGGGGACTGTGTATTTGTAAGGATAACAGTAATATTCAGAGTGACATCAGTAAGGGTTATAAAAATAATAAAAATAGTTTAGTTAATTAATACATTACCACACAAAATAACAAATGAGGAGTGGGAAAATACAATTCCTCTGTGGAGGCTTTGCCTAGCTATCTGCCACTATTCCTGCTTTCCTCTCCCTCACTGATCATCAGGCTGAACAATACATCAGACACATTATTTTAAAGTGGCAGACCTTCTCTGCCCACCAGGTGGGCAAGCACCAAGCAGACGTGGTCATTAACATCTCTCAGTCCTTTATAAATACGGTACACTTTTACTAAGGAGTGTGAATGACTGGTAAAAACATAGTAAAGACCATAGTAAAGGCAGCTAAGGGTTTTGGGAGATATATACTGTGAGCTTGTCTGTTTCACGCTGTGGGAAAACCAATGTGCTTGTTCTCCACCTCATTCCTACCTTGAGATTGCTTCTGGGTGTTTGTTCCTCCCAAGCAGTGCAGACAAGCCCTCCGTCCCATCCGCCCCTCTTCCTGTGACTTTGTAATGTGGAGAAACTGGCATGGGGATGAGATCACTCTTGTTCTGTCTCCTGACCTGAAGGAATGTAAACTCACTGACCTCGTGCACATGCAGGCGTTGGCAGATGCTCTTATTCTCACCACTTCAGAACTGAACATTATCTCCTCGGTTAGGCTGACCCTGATGCGAGAGGTTGCCCAAGAGTCCCTTGTTGTCTGGGCAGGCCCTGGAGAAGGAACCAAGAACAGAAAACCTGCTTGCTGCCTTAGTGACTGCAGGGAAAAAACTGTGATGGGCAACAGGGACTCTAGAGACTCCCACCTGAACCCAGGTGAGCTGTGGGAAAATCCCCCTGAACACCAAGACCCCAGTTACCTGCCTCCAGAGCTGCCATGGCTGATCTTGGGGGCATCAGTCTTGCTTGATGATGGTGTGCCCACCAAGTACTTTATTTCCAGTTGAAATTCTTGTCTTATTTTGGGGTTTTTTTCTTTCAATCAGTTTCCTTCCTCCAGTGAGGTGGGGTAAAAAGCCCTACAAGAAAAGAAATAAGCAGAATTAGAGTATGTACACATTGTACTTAAATAAATAATTTATTTATTAATATTACTTCAGCTACAATAAATAAAATTATCTCTTACAGAAACATAAAATTTATAAATTTACTATGCTATAGCTGCAGGGAAGGAAAAGTTGTTTCTGCTCCAGCAACAGAGTTTTAGTGGGTGTAAGAATCCACAGACTGACCCAGTTCAGTCCCCAATGATGAGAGAAATCTAAGGAGTGGAGAGGAGCATAGACAATTAAATGTTTAATGAAAAGCTCTGATGAGGATAATTTAGAAAGCAAGCAGCATAATAAAGACCTTCCCGTTATGACTACAGGTTATTATCCCATCCCAAACCTTTCTCTCAACCCAAACAATTTTATTTTCAAATGCCTTTGAAACAAAAGCGAGCATGTACTGAAAACACAATGCAAGAACACTGAAAGTGCAGTCCATTTGCATGCCATGGATTCTTGACAGATCCTGGTGTATCTTTGCAGCACAGGCCTGTGCTACGCTGTGAATTATCCAGCTTTACTCTGATTTCAGCAGCTGTGGCACAATGGCCCATGGTTCAAATCTGTCAGCCTGCAGCAGCGAGAAAAACCAAACACCTCTTTTTGTGTTTAACATTTTAAGTGCTTTTTAGCAAGGCTGAACATCCAGATGAACCAACATTTTTTTTGAAAGCTACTATGAAAAGGTATCGATGATAATATGGCCAGAGAAAATTAAGAATGTGTAAAATAAACAAAACTGACATTTTCTAAGCATGCCTCCAAGGTCCAAGCATTTGCTCTGCATCACACAGGTTCAAAAGGATTCATAGATGTGCTATGAAAAGTAAACTTGTATATAGAGCAAAATTAAAAACTAGGTCAAAGTTACATGAAAAAATAACAGTTCTCCTTTAAGAATGAATAGTTACGAGCCATTACACCACGCTGCATGTCCACAGAGCAGAGTTACTGACTCCAGTGAGGATAGCTGTGGGAGCAGAGGGACGTCAAATCAGGTCCAATTTTTGTTTGCTTATTCTAGCGTAGATCCTCCTTAGAAAAGCAAGAAAAAGGCTCTTTATTCTGCAAAACTTGTGGCATTATCCTCTGTAACCTTCACGAGGGTGGGGAGTTAACACCAGAACCTTTGCACTGCTGCTCCCAGGCTGGCTGCCCGGGCTGCTCTACCAAAGGGTCAGCACACACCTGGGCACTCCTTAACATTCACCCCCCAAAATGCAAAGGGTTATTACTGCAGGAACAAATCCAATTTTGTAGAAGCAAAAGCAAAGAATTTAGGAGGGAATTTAAAAGGTTTGGTCGTGTTCCCACTGAAGCTATTGAATTGCAAAGACTGAATTTTCTAGGGATTATGACAGAAATCTGACAAAACCTGGCAGTTTTATTTGATCGCCTCTATTCAGCTGTCAGCATCCAGTGGACCTACTGACAAGACAGAGGGATGACAGATCAGCCTCTACTAGCATCCTGTGTAGATGCCTTTAAGGTAGTAAAATACATGTTTAAAAACATACACTTAGTCATCTGCACAAATCTTGACGTTTTTCACAGATGCCCAGATTTGTATCTCAATTACAGATTTTCTTGAATGAGATGCTCAGTTTAATTCCCTAAAAGAAGTCAAACTCGATACAAAAATAATTAATTATTGAATAAAAGGTATCATCATGACTATCTGGGAAGAAAAAGAAGGGGGAAGTTTCACCATTGGAAATACAAAATTCACTGTTGTAATGCACAGGGTATTTTATCTTAATTAGCCAAATACCGGATTTCAGAATTGCTAAAATGACCACTTAGCATAGTTTTAGGTTCTGTTGCCTTGTCATGCAGGGACAGATATTTCTGCAAGAGAAAAAATGTGGCATCCTAGCCTAAAGGCTCCCATGGCAGAGGCTCTGTCTCAAGCCTCGTGTCGCCAGAACTCATTCTGCAGGCTGTGGAGGAAAGTTTATCCATGCCTCCTGACTGTGTACAGAGTGATGGGCACTGACCGTGTTTGTGGGTAAACACAGCAGAGAGTGAGCTCTCAGCTGACAGGAGGTGAGGTCAGGGCCAGGCTGGGGGTGCAGAGCCCTTCAGCTCACCTGAAAGGGTCTGTTCTCCACTGCTCACACACAAGGACAGTGACTGGGCCTGACTTGCACCACAGCAGAGTGTGCAGGCAGTGGTAAGCACACTCTTGGCCGCAAAGAGAAAGCAAGAAAGTGAAAAGCAACAGAAATAGGCCTTCAGGTTAGTACTTCAGTCTCCTTATGACTTTGGGTGAATACATATACCCTTAGCCCAGCAATCTTCTTTCACCTGCATTACTGTGTTGGGATCCACAGGGTAACAGAGGGTCACACCTGCCCCGCCTGAACATCTCTGGTGCAGCTGCTGGGAGATTTTGGAGGCCATGAGCCAATGGCAAAAAATAGGTGTGTCTGGTTTCCCTAGTCATCATGTTTAGTATTACACATGGCATGATGTTGAAGGACTGTAAATCATGAGTCTGCTCACATTCACTTATAAACCAGTCATGCAAAAGGCTCTTTGGAGTAGGGATTCAGCAGAAGGCATTTTACATCCGTCAGAAATAATTCAAGGGTGTGGAGTGACTCATTGGGAACTGCATGAACAATCAAGACTTCATTTTCAGTAAGACAGAGCCATGAACTTTTGTCTGGCACATCAGTGGGGAACATGCTCCCTGTGTTGGGGACTGTTGTGGGGACTGATGCTAGTAAAAACATCAGAAGGAGGGATTTTTTTCAACAAAGACAGGCTTTTAAAGTGCAGTTTTGTGTATGACAGTATAGCAGGGATGTAAGACTGCAAAGCTCATGGTAGAAAACAGAAGTGAGAAAGCAGGCAAGCCTTGCACTGGTGTGTGATCAGAAGAGTTTTTGCTGTATCAGAGAAGTGATACCACATCTCAAGGTGTGTCACTTTCCTAAATCAAAACAGTGTTGCAGATAACCTGCAAAAAAAAATCCACGGCCGCAACGCAAGTGTGTGTTGGGATCAGTCCCAAACAAAGGCCATTTTCCACCACCAGGTCATTCTTCCCTCAGGAAGGCTTGCAGAGCACCTATCCTGCAGCAGGACTGCAAACCTTCATGTAGGCAACAGAGGCTTCTCTGCCTCCATCTCCTGCCCATGTCTCCATCCTCTTCCCGGGCATTCCTCCTGAGCAAACCTTTCTTGTGAAGGGGCTGAGGAGAATCTGTCAGTGCCATCTTATTTACAATAAACCAATTCTCAAAATATATAACTCAATCTGTCAGCACTCTCATATGTCTTCTGGCCAGCAGGACCTGCATGTGCAGAAACATGACTAGAAGAAAACAAGAGCAATCAGTAAGCATCTTCTTACCCAGAGCCCAGGGACACCTTCTCTGCCATACAAATCTAACAAACTCCTTTTAAAGAGATATCACTTCGCAGATTATTTTTTTCCAGAACATTGCTTTAATTATAATCAGACAATTTGTTAGGTAAATAGCTAATAGCCCTAATTATTGGACAGAATGAATGGTTTTGAGAAGCAGTTGATGCCATAAGGCATAATATTTGAGACTAGAAAAGAAAAATGGGAAATTAAATCAGCCTAAGCTAAATGTTTTAATATAAGTTGAGGACTCCTATCTTTCTCTTGCCCTGGTAACAAGCAGAGATTTGTGCTTCAAAGGAGTAATAGATGAACTATTTCCTTTTCCCTTGATCTGCTCCTGCAAGGACAGGATCACTGTGGGCTAAATTCATCATGATCACAAGTCAGCAGCATCTCATGGGCCTTCCTAGCCCCACATGAATCAGGGGGTTAGCACAAGTCCATGGACAAGGCTCAGCTTGGAGCAGGCAGGAATGCAGAGGTGTGTGCTGGAAGGTGTGGCAGGATGGTGTGAGCTGGTAATGACTGTGCTGAAGAAATCCTGGTGATACTGAGGTGAAGGACTCTGAGAACTGGAGTACAACCCACGCTCTGGTATCAGCTGGAGGGCTGATTTGCAGCCGTGGCAGCTGGTGCAGGTTCCTGGCATGGAAATGCTGCTCAGCAGCAGCGAGTCTGAATCTCACATGCTAGCAGGAGACACTGGCCTGCCTTGTTATTATCTTAATTTTCAAAGACTTTATAATGCTCAACACAGCCATCTTGTCTGTCATTTGAGACTTCACCAGACAGGGCACTTCACAGCTATTACCACCCTCTTCTTCCCAAGGCCTCTTTGAAGCTGACCTGCTTTTCACCCATTTACAAGCAAGTAAAGGCAGCAAAATTAGGGGTTTAATTTGCTCTGAGGGTAGATAAAACTGAGAAATCTGATAGATGAAATGTTGTAAAAATGCTGAAATACAAAAAGCTTAAGTTCTGCAACTTGGAGCGTGCAGGGTCTGTTAGATCATGAGTCAGAGCTGTGGCAGGATCTGAACCTGTCTTTTCAGCCCTGCAACTGACCTGTGAGTCTCTCTTACCTCATTTTACCTGTGCTTCAGCTGGGGCACACCAAGGGACCTGCAAAAAGATGTTTGCTGCCAGGCAGAGGTTTTGTCCCTTAAAAAAGGCAGCCAAGCTCAGCTACTGGAAGCAGACATCTCCTGTGGTTGCACTGGGTGTCTGGTGACTTTGGGCCTTATGCTTTTATCTGTCTGGTCACTAACCCAGGTCTGCTGATGTGGAGGGATGGAATCTACCATGCCAACAGCTGTCTGGGGATGTTATTTCCCACACAACAGTACCCAGAGTCACTGCAAGTACCTGCCCTGCCCTGCCTGGGGTGGTGGGAAATGGGCACATCAGGAGGAAGGGGAAGCACATACTGTACTCTGGTTTGGGGTAATGCAACCAGGGCTTTCTGTTAGAAACATGAGGTATGTGCCAAATGTTATTTGCCACTCAAGAAAAAAAAAAGGGCTGTTCTGCTCCAGTCATCTATGTTTTAATGCCTGGTTATTGTGAAAGCTAAGAAATGCCATCCTGTCCACAGTAAGAGGCCAACTCTGAATCATATCCTTCAGTGGATGTGCCAGGAGGAACGCATAGGATTCTCATCACAATGTCAGTAATAAAGTCTCCTAGGAATAAGTGAGGGGTCTAGAGACCCACAGTGTTTCTCTGATGAGTTCTTTTGTTCACATGGGTTGGTCCTTGGAAAGCTGCTGTAACACACCAGGAGAACGTGTCAGTTGTTCTTTTAGAGCAGCTCTGCATATCCCTGCCCAAGATGTCATCACATGGATGTCATCACAGCAGTTGTCTGCCATGTCCCCAGCTTTTCTGAGCTGAACAGATTTGTGTCAGCTGAGAAAAGTGAAGTTGTAAGTGGCCAGTGCCATAACACTGCAATTTAATTCTTTAAATGCATGCACATGGGGCTATGCTCTCAGTAAAAGCCAGTACATCCTGTGCTACTGACTTTTTCCACATTGACTCATATTTAAATATAATTGTTGCAAGAAAAGAAGAACAAGCCCAGTCAGCCAAAATGGTTATAGGAGGAAGAGAGAAATCAATTTAGGAAATATGAATCACTTGAACTTCACAAAATTCCTGAATGGGGAAGCTGAGGCTCAAATATAAAAAATCTGTTCAGTACTGGAAAGAAGCCAGCCCTGTGGCTTCTAAGCGGGTGTCTAACCACAAGACTTCCCGTCTTCATCTAACTAAAGATGCTTGCTCATCATTCTTGGAAAAGATACTACTCTAATCTTTTTTGTTCATGTATCAGTGCAAAGAAACTTAGCTTTGTATGTTACATGTCAGTGCAAGTTGTGATGAGGATGAAGCAAACTAACAACTCCATCATATTTCCTAGCAAACTGCGAAGTAAATTTAGTGTTGCAGCTAATGTTACAGAATAATGATTTATTGTTGGGATCTGGTATGTACAGTGATTACAAAATTATCTGCTTTAGTGAAAAAGAGGATTACAATGACTGGCTGAAAATTGTCTGCTTGGTCTGATCAAACAACCTTTATCCACTGCAGAGATCATAAAGATTCTTATCACAGTGGGATTAAAGCATTGATTTCCATCTGACAGTAAATTAAACTGAGATGAGTGATGCTATAACCATCTCCAGTTTCCTGCCTTGACTCTCCTGGATATTGCTGATCTTGAAGGGAAAATGCTGAACATGACTTCCAGCAGCTTCTGACTCAGTGCAGTTGCAGCCCAGCACAGTGAAGATTACTAGCACTTATTTTAATACGCTGCAGTAGTAAGAGTTGTCTATGAAGAAATGCCCAAGACTTTAGCAAAACTGAGCATGGGGCAATACAACAGCAAATTATATTTAATGTACATAACTTTAAAGGGATATAACTAGAAAAAATTATAGCTGTACCTGTAAAAAAAGAGCTGATGGTTCCTAGGCAGGAGTGAGGCCTCAACACTGTGAAAACATCAGCTCTGTGCTCTGCAGTGGCCCAAATAATCAGCAAATTTAACACTGTTATTTGGGGACCAAAGCAGAAGACATAATTGTGGTAGGCTACAAATCTGAGGTTCAGTCACACACTGAGCACTGTTTGCAGTTCTGGTTGCCTTATCTCCAACACATTCATTCAAACTGTGAAATTCAAAGGCAAGATGCTGGAAGCCATTGAGTGGGGTGGTGCTTACAAAGAGTGAAGGATCATAAGAGCCACGTGCAAAGAACATCAGAGGTCATTCCTCATACAGCAGCACCAGCCCTGTAGAACACTTAGCAAAGGGCAACTGCAAAAGCATGCAAAAGTTTCTCTGGGAGTCAAGGGTAAAGGGACAAGAACATGGAATAAAGCCAGTGGGAACTGCCAAAGAGACCACAGCCAGCTCATAAAATTCCCTGCACTGAAAGTATTAAAAGCAGGGAAATTAGCAGGGGGGAAATAGCAGATAGGTTTCCTATTTTCTTACTGTTTCATAGGTATCTGCTTGCAGCTAGGCTGGGAGAAGGGACACCAGACTAACAGGGGACATGGCCTGTGCAGTGTGGCTTGTGTTACACCACACTACAAAATGTGGCTTTTCAGAGTCTGCTGTGTGTCCTACCTGTCTGTCCTTGCTTTAGGGCCAGGAACCTCTAGGACAGTGGTGTGGAAGGAGCCTGTGGTGCTAAGAGCTTTGGGCATGCAGCTCAGTCCACCACTGCAGATGAATCATCACCCAACTGCACCAGGACAGTCATACCAAGGAACAGAACACTGCCCTTCACCAGAGCCAGGATCAGCAACCTTGGCCCTGCCTGCACGTCTTCAGCACAGGGACTGGCCAGCAGCAATTCTCTATCCCATTTACTGGCTTCACACTCTGTAATTACACAGAAGCCAGAAAAAAAGACCCAAGACTGATCTCCAGCAGGGACCCAGTGAGGATCAGGCAGCAAAAACTTTCTGTGGGCTGGCTTCAAAATATGCATGGATCAGGAGGAAGCATATCAGAGTGATACAGCTCTTCACCACGTGGCCTTGCTGCTGCTGAGATAGCTGCAATTGCTGCTCCACGACTAACCCTGTGAGTACAGAGCCACTGGAACATGACTGGTGTCAGGGCATTCTGCCTGCAGAAATGAAGCTGAGACTCTGCTGAGAGCAGGATGAGTCCTCCAGGATGAGAGGCAGCTGGAGATGCAGGTAGCCTGCCCCTCCTGCCATGGCCTCCTGTTCCTCACCCTATGCTGCTGTTCCTCACCCTGTGCTGCTGTTCCTCACCCTGTGCTGCTGTTCCCTTCTGATAATCGTCACTCCTCGCTGAAAACTCTGGACCAGTGTTTTGAAACACTTCTCTGAAAGAGGGATGTGGTGCTAGTTGTGAGTGGTTAAAGCCACTGCTCCGGGTGACCACTGAGGCTCATGGATGTGCGTCTGTGTAAACAAGCTGGAGACAGACCTGCTTTCATCCCATGGATCTCTGGTCTCAGAACAGCCTCAGCAGAGACGTGCTGCTGAACAGTGTCCTCATTGAACCAGTGACTGCCTGAGCACTCGGGGTTCATGCCTGCACCTTCCCTGCACGTTGCTGTGTTCTGCTACCCTGCCTGCTTATTATTACGGTTTCCTACAGTTACAACCAAAGCTTCAGCTGTCCCCTCAGGGCAGATTCTAGCTCCTGGCAGTCACACAGTGACTGTTCCTCTACCTGGTGTGATGTGCACACAGGCACAGGGTTTGTTTCTAGATCTACTGTACTATAAGAATGCAGTAATATGTGTACATATATGTACATATAATAATGATGTACTAATTTCACACATAGCTGTTAAGTCCCCCTGAAGCCAGCTGTGGTAGCAGTGGGTGAGGCAGACAGGCACTCACTCCCACAGGAGGGGATGGGATGCAGGCAGCAGGGAGGAAGTAGGCCCAGCCAGGCTGTCACAGGAACTCTTCAACCCTCGCAGACATTACAGTTTCATGATGGTCTCCACTTTCATGGATTTTCTCTTTCAAAAATTCTGTCAGCAAAGGGCCATGGCCAAGCTGGATGCCAGCCCTGGGCAGGGAGCAGGTGCCCAGGGTCCCCTGGGAGCTCCAGGGACTGCTGCTGGACTTCATCAGACACCCAGTCTGTTTGAGAAAATGTTGAGCAAATTAAGCCTCTGGATATCCCCATCCCCCATTCACAGGGCCTAGTCACTTCATCTTTCTTTGTCTGTGTGGTATTTCAGGGCTGTATTTTAAGCCTTCTATTCCCCTCAGGGGTGCTGGGGCCTCGCTAAACATGGAGTGTTTGTCTGCAGTGCCACAGGGACCTGGGCTGCACTCCTTGTGCAGTGATGCTCTTAGTACTGTGCACAGAGCAGGCACAGCTATTGGCGTCTGGTGTCTGCTCAGCTTTATTTTGAGGTATTTAAACTTAGCAAACTAGCTGTTTTTAGGTCCATATGAACAGATCAGGCGGTTACCTGTGGCAATATGTTTATTCATGGACTCCAGCTGTTTTCAGGGAACAACCTTCTCTAAACATAATTAGGGCTATTTAAGTAGCTGCTCACAATTACCTCTTGGTTCACACAAAACACCACATACTCCCTCATTGAGCAATAACTCCTGGAGATAGAAGGGTGAAAAGCCACAGGCAACTTGCTGCTGAGTGCCTCAAAGATCTTTATGATCCTGTTGTAAATGGATGTTTACTTGTGAAGAGCTACCCACCTAGTGCACTAATACACTGGCCAGGGCATTAGCTTTCAAACTATCAGATTTGCCTGGAAGTTGGACAGTTGTTAACACCCTTCACCCTTTGCCTGTATTAATTATGAGACTGTAGATAGAAAAGCCTGACTTGGGGATGGATGTGCATTTACCTGGTGACACAGCATTTCCTTTCATCTCCGGTAAGTTAGCTCAGGAGGAGGACCAGAGACACTTTCTAGAAGAGGAGGAATGGAAAAGCCTTGGCACAAAGAGGAGCAGTGAAGCCTGAAAGGTTATATGACATGAACAGAGGACAGTTTTCATGTCGTGATGACCATGTTCCTTCCCTTGGCTCCTCTCCTTGCCACAAGACTCCAGTGCTCCTTTTCCTTTCCTCCTTCTCTCCTTCCCATCTCCCTCCCCTTCTCCTTGTCCATGCTGCTGGGCTTGGAGGGATAAAGGGTCAGGGTCGTTCAAAAGACAACTTCTCAGTACCAGGAGGATGTTGAAACACAAAGGAAGCTTTCCAAGAGAAAAGGGGACCACAAGAAAAGTGTGAGCTGTGCAGAAACCCTCTTTGTGTTTCATGTCCCCTCCTGCTCTGGAAGTAATGCTATAAATATACACTCCATCCTGTTAAGGCAAAACATAGAACTTTTTCCTCTTTTGTTTTGCCTTTGAGAGGACAGTCAGGCCAACACACTGTCTTTGTACCAGCTCCACACTGAAATCTAAACACTTCTGAGATCTACCAATAACTTTTTTTCTGAAGTATCACAGGCTAAGTCCTAGACGGGGAAGAACCTGAGCTGACCACAAGCAGAATTACAGACAGTAATTCTTTAACAGATTGTATCAAATGAACCAAAATCCTCATGTAATTTTTAGATCTTTCATGTCAAGCTTGGAGAAGCTCTTCAGCTTTTGTCCTTCCTCCCATCTTAAATAATTTCATTTCTGGGATCCCAACAAGGCTGCTGTACTGAACAGATTATGAAACATACACATCCTTTAGGCTCAGCAGGAACAATGTTGCCCCTGGAAGGACTCGTCCTAGTTTGAGTGACATTGTCCTGGGTCTATTCAGGTGCTGGTGAGCAGAGCCTAGCCCCAGGATTGGCCTCAGCGGGTGCTGAGCTATCAAGTCATCTGGAATAAGAATCTCATTTTCAGAGCAGTGCAATTTTCCCCACAATGATGTTATCTTTGTCCCTCAGTTTCTGGCAGCAGAGCTGCTCACACATGCTATTAGCAGATGGCAGAAGACATACATGGAATTTGCTCTCAGAACATTTCTTCCATTCTTCCTCCCAGACTGAAGAAGTGCAAATACAAGCTGAAAGCATGCACTAACCACAGCCCTCTTCTAAACAGGGCTACAGACAGTTAAATGCAGACTCCAGTAGAAAGCTTTCAAACATTTCAGTCTCTCTTTCATAGTTTAACTACTCAGCACATACCCTCAGTCAAAAATGCAGGGAGTGCATTTTGTAAAGCCATGCTCCTCTGTGCCCTTATGTCAGCTCCTTTTCAGGATCAGCTGTTAAGCAGCAGACATTGCAGGAAGGGAGAGAACTTCCATGCAGCCTCTCCAGTTGGCTGAGGCACCCATCTGTACCCCACAGTCAACTGCTGTAGGCTTGGCAGAGCTCTGGAGCACTTAATGGAGACCAAAATGAACACACAAATTTAAGGATCAGGCGAACAAATTGCTGGAACAGGCGTAAATTCAGAAGCATGGATGTGTGCACATTGTTCAGCCCCCAAAAGGAGGAGGCAGGAGCCTGACAAACACCCCATCATACCACATTTATGCTGCTATGAGCTGAAACTAACCTGGCCTTCCAGCAGAGATGCTGCTCGAGGGAGTTTGGGAGCTGTTGCTGTAACCATGTGCTCCAGTGCTCTCCTGATTCACCGTTCACTTTTGATCTGGATGTCTTGTCTAGGAAAAAAATGGCTCTTTGAAAAACCTTCTTATTCAGGGTTCTTCTTTCATTTATGACAAAGGATTTTTTCTACCTCCCTAAACTGAGGCAACTCCTGCTCAGAGTTGCTCCTGAACCTGATGGAAAATGAACAGATGAAAGACCATATTTTTGAGACCACCTTCACCTTCAGCCCTTACTTGAGCACTTAATTTTCATGTTTTGCTTTTTACCCAAAGGACAATTTTATTCCAAGTTCATGAGCTCATGCTGAGAAACAACAGAACATTTCCCAACTCCCCAAAATCTGTGGAAACGTGAGTCTAACGCTTTGGATCCAAAGTTAAACTTGGCACCCACCTTGACCCCATCTATCACAAAGTGAACAATCTCATGTGCCATGAACACAAAAGGTGCCATGTTTCCAGCCTTTTGGGACAGCTGTGCTACAGCACCTGCTTCACACTTCACTGTGTCCCTGACCACAAGCCCTTGGCCCTCCCAGCTACAGGAGAAACAGGATGCTGGGTCCATTCTGTGCTCTGGATGAGTGCTGTGAGCACCAGCTTAAACCCCAGCACACACACACACCCCTGCTGCACCAGGCTGTCATCATGATGGTGCTCTTGACTTTATACCTTGCCTCAGAGAATTTGTTCCTTTTGTTACACAATGGAGACAGGAGGGATACTGACTGCTTTTGCTCATGTGAGTCTTTAAGTTCCAAGATTATTTAAAATAATTGCCTTCCATACAAGGTACTTCCTACTGCACACTGTGCTCTCCCACCAAAGATGGAAATCCCATTCCCCGGTTTCAAGAAGTTTCTTCCACTTCTCAAGTGCTACTGTTTTCACTCTATATGAAGGACTGTGCCTGCACATCAATGCAATTCTGCTGGCAGTTCAGAGCAAAAGGACAGCACATAAAATGTTTCTTTGTGCCTCTGCCAGTACTAATCTACTGAAGTCACACTTTTATGTGCACCTGGTTGTACCTTCCACTGAAAAGAGTACATGGTAGCAGCACTTTTGTGCCAACCATGGAATTTACTTCCTTAAAAAAGTATTTTCCCTAAAGCCCAATAGAGATTGCAACCCTAGATAACTCACTTGCTTTGTTCCAGGGTTGGGAGCAAGAGCTGAAGCTGCAGAGAGGGCACAGCCAAGGGGTCTCCTGTGTGCAGGGCATCCAAGGGCACATGGAAGGAAAACGAACAAGAGGAAAGCAAGATTTTTGTTATATTTTTGTTGTACTTGAAGAAAAAAAGATTTTTTCAAAGCTAAGTGCAATGTAGTCTACAATTCCTTTCTAAATCACAAATTCACTGAATGTTTGGTTGGAAGAAACCTTCAAGATCATCAAGTCCAACCTTTGACCAACACTGTAAGTTCAACACTAAACCACATCCCCAAGGACCAGGTCCATGAAATGCATGAAACCACTTGTATCTAGGCTGCCCATATCTTATACCTCTCCTGTGTTACCTTCTTTTGAAGTTCAAAGCTACTTTCAATCGCTACATTTATTTGCCCTTTCCTCCCCTTGAAGCAAACATAACCAGGAAAAATCCCCAGAGTAATTTTTCTCCCTCCCAAAGTTTATTTTCTTATTTGCACTCCTCCATATATACTAAGACCCCTTTCCACACATGGGTGAACCTAGAAAGTCATTTGGAGTGGGAACCACATGAACCAGTTCAGTGAACATCAGGTAATTGTGCCTCAGAGGCCTTTTTGAAGGTCAAATATTTCTGGGTAATTTTTCCAGCTACTTTCTTTGTTAAACAAAAGCCCACAGAAACCAGGAAAAGAACAAGCTGGCTTTGTAAAAGTCTCAAACTCACTGGCCCCATGGATCCATCTGCCCCATGTCCTGGAACCACCTCCTCCTGTTTTCTTCCCAAGACACCCATCTTCAAGAGTCACCTTGTCACACCTGCTTGTGAAAAATCTGCATTGTTCACTGCTGCCCTGAGAATGGCTGAGGTTTTCAAAGACCACTACATTCTTATACTTCTAAGCCACTTACAAGCTTTATCTTTGCACCATGATATGAAAAACAATCTAAAACCCACCTCTGACATGCACAGACTTGTGCAGCCACCCAGCCAAACAGTGAGGCCACCTGCTTTCTGTGTGACTTCTCCTGGGTCAAGCATTGCAGGTGAATCCACACTGCAGCTTTTCCTTACAGGCACTGTACATTTGGGTGCTACTGCTAGCATACCAATAAACTTGATGATAATAAATAAGAAACTCAGACATTGATTTAAATGAACTAACAACTGTAACAGACACAAGATGGTCACATAATCCCAGCACTCATACAAAATTAGACAAAAAACACCAAACAGAATTAAGAAACATGTTATTCTTTAGTAAGTTCATATCCAAATGCAGAAGTAAATGATTTGTTTTATACTATACTCTGGAAGCACATAGGGACTTTGCAAGATAAAATTTCTATTTTAGGAGTGATTTTAATTTAATAAATCAGAATTATTTTCTGAAAAAGAACTTGTAATCAAGAACAGAAAAATGTCACTTCATCTGTAAACTCATTAGAACTTTTTAAAAGGCTTTTTTAAATTGCAAAACCTAGCACAAGGCTCTGGTTTGTGGTTACTGCACAAGGATCTGCACTTCTACTAGGAAAATGTTGCACAAATCAAGCTGATTAAAGTGACTCTTCTGTATCAAGCTCTTCAGGAGAACATAGACTGCCTCTGGTTTTAGATGCTGTTGAAGACACAGGGACATAAAATTTGTCTGAGGTGCATCTGGCCCATGAGTGCCTCCAAGTGCTGTCACTATCAGCTTCTTAGGGGAGGGCAACTCAAGTACTTGGGGCTGACTCAATCCACTTGAACCACATTCTTGCCAACTATTTCAAAGATTCCCAGTAGAGACCTCAAAAACTTTTACAGTCTTCTGGAAAGTTTTCACTATTCCCAACATCTTGCAGACCATTAAGGGACAGAAATGATTGCGCAGGACAGTGTTCCCAAGTGAGGGCGACACACAATGTTCTTTAGGAAATAAGAAGTGTGTTAATTATTTCTAACATAGCTGTCCATCACATGCACACAGACATAGTTTTCTCCACTGAAGTGCAAACACATCTTTTCATCAGTCTTTTCTGCGTGGTTAAAAACCTGCTGCTTGACATACCATGCTCTCCTCCCTTTGTGCCTGCTTTGACTTCTGGGTCCAAGTCGAGATTCACTCCAATTACATTTATGTTTGGAATTAAATATTTCATAACATGCTCATGGGGACCTATTTTGAGAAAATAGGAAAATCTATAATTAGAAAAACATAGAGAGCAAAACATTTCAGTATTCTCAGACTACAAACATGTTGTTTGTGGCCATTAATAGCAGCCTAAAACTATAAAAAAACATGGTGGAACATTTGCAGTGTTTATATAACATATATATATAGCATTTGTTAGAGACACATTGTCCTTTAAAACCAGCTACATTTCGTAGTTTCTGGTTACTGTGTATATTTGCAAACTCTAGTGAATCATGCAATCTGAAAAATGCTGGGAATAAAATTAAAGAGCATGGCATCGAGACACTAGAGCTCAGCTTGCCTACCCCCTCCCCCCAAAAAAACATATTTAATTTGTACACTGCTTAGTGGTTTGGGGCCAAAATGCAGCCCAAGATCGAAGAGATTTGGTGGTGTCTCTCCAGCCTGCACCAGCAAGCACCCTTGGGGCAACACAGGTGCTGGGGTGGTTTTGGCAGGGAGGGCAGGAGCCTACACTTAGCAGGGGCAGACTTCTCCTTATCTTTAATATCAGTAATGTTTTATCAATTATTTCAGCTGCTCCTTCGTGGGAGCAGCACAGAGGATTTGGCTGCCTGAAGAGAGAGGGTTCCTGTGGGGAAAGCAGGCACAGACCCCCAGGATGACTGCTGACCACAGAACCTGGCTCAGAGTGGAAAGAGAGAGTATTAATTAGGATTAAAAGGAAGTAACTGGCTTAGTATAATATGACAGCTGTGCCAAAGAGAATGCCACATTTTCTAGCTGCAGTCCCTAGTGGCAAATCTCTGTACTGGCCAAATCATGGTGGCTGCAGAATATTATCTGTTATTGTAAATTACTGGAGAGAGGCAGAATTGTCTATATTTAGGCCACCAAGTACCCCTGTGTTAATCTTTAACCCTCTTTGATTTAGTGTTTTGGTTTCTATTTTTACCTCACATATTCTGCAGCAGGTCTGGCTGCCTGAAGAAGGCAGGCCATCCCTTCCCCAGAAGAATTAATGACCATGCCTGTAGTTTGTTTTCCATTTACTTCTTTTTTCCTTTCTTCATGTGTGAGTTTTCTTATAATGCAACTATAATGCAACTTTCCTGCTCCAGCCAGGAAATAGAAGACCTGAAATGGAAAGCAAAAGATAAATCAAAGAGTGGAAGCAGACAAGAAGGAAAGGGGTGACATTTGTAGTGCAGTTTTGCCCAGAATTTCAGCCACATCTGTGCTTGCTTAAGGTTATGAAGGTGCATTTGAAAAAGAAATCTAAGGACTTGTAGATGACAGACAAATCGTGACAGCACGATTTTGTCTGAGCCTGGCAAAAAAAAAAAAAAAAAAAAAGGAAAGAGAGAAAATATTAGCAAGCATCTCTGAGCAGTGGTGAAGCCACTCCAGGCCCACCAGGAACAGCCAGCAGGTAACTTGTGTCCTCATCTATCTCAACAGACAAGAGCAGAGGAGACCAGAAGACAATAAGGCAAGAAAGAAGGTATTTTCCTGGGAGCAAGGAGCAGCAGCATAGCAGTCTTAGGACAACAGCACCCAGAACTTCTCTTTCTTTGCAAAGATGTTTGCAGGTCCTGAGTGTTTTTAACTCTCATGGGGTTTGCTGGTCACTGGTGACAGCAAACTGGGCAGCAGGGAGAGGCAGTGAGAGGTGGGAGGGAAGAGGCATAGCATAGGGAGGGTGGGGAGAGAAATTATTTCAGAGCTGGAGCTAATTTTGTAGGATCTGGCTGTCAAACAAAGAACCACAGTGTTTTTAAAATTCTGCTTATTGAATTAAGCCACTCTCCTGCCAACTGGATTACTTCAGCTGGCTGAACAATCTGACACCTCTTTTTAGAAGAGAATTTGCTGAGATGCCCAACTCGGTGTGGTGGGTACCTAACACTCGCTCTTGGGGAAAACCAGGGCTGAGAACAAAGCCCTTTTATGGGAAACTGCTATAGGAGTCAGAAAGGGCTTGGGATAGACATTAAAAGAAAACTTAAAGCATTTCTGTTTTGAAGCCTAATAAAATCATGGATGGGTACTTTTAGTTTAGCAATTTTTAGACGTTTGCATTAATGAACAAAATATGCATTATTTTGCATTAAAATTTAAAAAATATAATCTGATTATTACTTATTCATAGGTGCTTTTGGAGCACAAGATTTCTTCTTGTTTTCTGAGAATGTTGTTCATAGAAACACTCAAAATCAGACTACCTTTAGCTTAGAGTTGTGGCAGTGGGACAAATGCAAGCACACCAAGTTTTGGAAAGTTACAGGCCACCTCTGGATTCTTCTGTGGTATCTCCAAGACATCAAGACTCCTTCTTTTCTCCAGGACAGCTCTATCAGTCTCTGAGAGCCTTTTCATTCCTCTGAAATGCAGTCCTGCCTTCTTGCCCACTGATTTCTTGCTCAGAGGTAAAAGGAAGTGTTTTATCCCCAGCTGATACTTTCAGTGTTAAAACACTTGGATGCCATGCGACAGCATTAAACCCTAAACAACATAGCTAGGAAGAGCTGGAACCCTTTGGGACAGAAATCTCAATGGCATTTTTTGGGATACCATCTGTGTAAGAGGTTGCTGCTCTGGAGAATTCTTCAGTGGCTTTTTTTGTATCTCAGGTTCATTGATGGAAATCATCAGACTTCATTAGATCAACCTGTAACTGCCCACAGGCAGAGAGATCACAGCCTTTGGACACAAGTTTTACCTATCTCTTGAACTAAAACTAGCTACTCAACTGGCATAAAGACGAGCACAGGTGTATTTAGACCAGGCCATGATTTTAGCTTCAAGCTATTCTCAGTGACCATAATCTAACATTCCTGAGACAGCTCCACATCAACTTGGGCAAGACTTGATGGGGATTTGAACCAGCTTAGAGCAACCAACTTACAAAACATGCCTTCAGTTAAACAAGCTCAGCTTTGCACAGTTCTTTAATTAACAATAATTTTTATGGTTAGTGTTCGTCTGACAATGGGCCTGGTGCAATACCCCTTTACTTGCCCCAGAGTAAGCAGGGAGTAAGAGTATGAGTAAGCCCATACTCTTGAGAGTAAGCCAGAGTGTGGGCTGTAGGAACAGTGACAGTGTCCATAACTTCCTTTCACTCCTGGGAGATCCCTGACTCCCCCCCAGCTCACTGGAAGGTACTGGTCATGGGCTGCACCACAGAGAGCCCCACACCTGCCATACCCTAACTGGAACAGATCTGCTTTTTCCCTGAGAACAGACAGCTGCTGTTTCAGTGTCCCCCCAGGACATCATGTTCTCCAGAGCAAGGCCTGGGGACAAAGAGAATCTTTTGAAGGCTCTCGTTACTTCTGTGCCATATTTCTCATATCTGATAAGCCTATCTGTGAAATTCCAAGCAGAGATGGTTATCTCTTCTTAACACAAATAACTTGGGCTAACGTTACTTTGGTACAAACCTTCTGTGATACATTTCAGTAAGCAAAGAACCACTTAAGTGCTACCCTTGAGGAAATACTGGCATAATATTTCACATCTGTCTCATTTTGACTCTAATGAAGACTATGTTTTGTACCAGCTCTGCCCTTTTATCATTACAGTGTGCTTTTTCTTTCAGCAAGCAGTCACAATTCTATTTGCTAGTTACTGCAGTTACCAGTTGGAATGCATTTCTCTTCGGAATCAGCAAACAGTGGGGATACTTTATATGAAAGAAACATTTATGAGATTTTGTCAAACAGTACAAAAGGCATTTTGTGGATTTTTGGATTTGGACAGGTCCTGTATATTTATATTTCTTGATAATACTCCAGAGTACACCAGAAATTACCAACTGTGCCTTGGAAACTGCACCAGCCCTGGCAGGCTGGACTCTAGGTCAGGGTCTGCTGCCTCAGGCTGTCAGTCATCTCTAGGCAGACCCTGCACCAGCCACACAACATTAACTCTGCCTTACCCATCAGAACGAACAGACGGACCAAAACTGGTGATCCTGGACCAGCAGAACCAGAGGCTGCCCTGCCTGCTGCCTTCACTACCTGATGAGGCCCTCAAATTTTTCTTTTATTGCTTTTAACATGCACGTTAAAGGGCAGAAAAGCAAAAACTCTCTAGCATTGCCAGCAAATATCCACTTTTCTACAAAACATGTATTAGACCAGTCTAGGCTAAGCTTACCATAAGTCTTATGTCTCTGCATGTTGTTTATTTCAGTGCAGAACCTAGGGCTAACCATAGTAGAGACAGAAATAGCTGAGGACAAAAAACACAGGAAGAATTTTAAGCATTCACCACGAAAATACAGTAGATATTAAAAATGCTGCCAGTGTTTACTGCCGAAGTCAAGAGCATCCCTGGATTTAAGCTTTGTTCTGTATTTCATGCTGAGTTCAACAATAAATATTCACTTATAAGAATATAGTTCAAAAGTTCAGAAATTTTTAAGGCTCCTCAAAGAGTTTAAAACAACCCCCTAAAGCAAAGGACCCTTCACAACATCCAGAGCAGACTGAGGTTATCATGGGGAGCCATGGGCTCACAGACTGGCTGCAAGCCTGCTGCACAGAGTACTGCCTTTTAAGAAGTGGTTTATGAAAGAATGAACCCCTCAAGAAACCCAGGCTGAGGGGCTGAGCTGGGGCCTCCCTGGATGTTCTCACCCTCTGTGGGCCAAGCCCAGCACAGACCAAGCTTTAGCTCAAGGGGATCATTGCTTCTCTGGCCCCTGGCACGACTTCACCACTAAAAAGTCTCAAAGTTCAGAACCATGCAGGGAGACTTTATGGCAAGACATCCAGCAGGACCAGAAACTGCTCCGGCTGTGGGGATGGCTGTTCTGCTTCAGGAGAACTTCCCAAGTGCTTCTGCTCCTGAGGGAGGTGAAAAGCCTTTCAGAAAGGGAGCCTTCACAAATTGGCCTTTTCTCCTGTTTCGCTCATTTACAAAGCAGAACAAAGGTCCAAAATGCTGGGGAGCAGGAGAATGAACAAGCTTGGGGTTCCCCCCCTACACTTTAAGAAATATTTAAGGAATGTTGAGTCTGCCTTGATCTGTTCAAGGGTCTCCTGGGGCTCTCAAGTATGTTACTTTTCCCATCGCTTCCTCAGTAACCGTGCTGACTTTCAGGGCCAGAATTTCTCATCTAGAATACAAACCAGCAAAACCACGGCTTCCTGCAGCAGAAAAATCTGTTCTTTATTTGTCAAAGCAATATCTCTCAGAACCAAAAAGCCCAGCTTGTTCCTCCCCTCCCTGCAAAACCCATGGACACCCACGAATGCTCTTGGGGGTGACTGAGCCCCTCCTGCACCACTCACCACTCCACCAGCCTGGCAAAGCCAACCACCACGGGATGGAAAGTCAAGTCTTTCAGAAATGTTGTCTGTCAGAAAGATGAGTAAATCTGTCTTACAGGCTTGCAAAACCCCTGAAAATATGAGTGCAGTTCGCAGGGGAAAAGAGAGGAGATAAAAACCACATTAAACTCTTCAAAGTGAGGAATAAAATAATTTAAATGAGGAATACCTGGATTAAAAAAAATATTTATATATATATAAAATCAGCCATAAAGGCTGCTGTCTCTTCCAGAGTGTACTGCTTCTGACAAGACTGTAACTTGTTGACTGGTATCACCTCTAACACCTGAGACAGCAAACAACAGCTAATCCTGACACGGTTTTTGTGCTAATGACTGAAGCAAGATAACTGGTCCCTGGCAAGCTTCCCATTTAATTCAATTAACTCCAGCCAGGCTGTGGTGATTGCATCAGTCAGCACTAGAGAGAACCAGATCCCTGGATTCAGATGGTTAAAAACCAAGGAAATCTCCACCATAACTTTCTGGTACAGTTACCAGCAATCTAGACTGCTGTTACCAAGTGACCCAGCATCCTTAACAGCTTCTACAAAAGGGTGTGGAAAACACTTTCTTTGCTGAGAAAATACAAGCAACTTATTTCATTGCATATTTTTTTACTTATTCTGAAATATATGTCGGGTTAAGCAAACACTTTGCTGCATTTCCTTTCTCATGCATGGTGCTGGAGCTGCACAGCTCCAGGAAGATCATGATTCCCCTAACACAATGCAGACGTCTTGATGGCCAATCTGCTCTGCACACCCCGGGAGCTGCTGACCTCTCCCTGGGGACCCAGCACTCCAAGAGATTGAGGCTCCTGAAGTATTAGCTGAAAAATGCAGCTTAACACAGAAAAGACTTTGAGTGGAAATTGATTTTGAAGCTGGTTCAACAAACTGAACACTACAGAGTCTGGGAATGTCAGAATGTTTCACTTAAATAAAAAAAGACATTCCTGATTCTTGTCTGGAGTTTTACTCCCACAAAAAAGAATTAAAAATGCATCAAATTTTCTTTGGCTTTGAGGTCAGAACAAATAGAATCTATATTCATATTTCTCATCAGACATGCAAATGATTTCATTAATCTCTAACTTAATTTCAAGGTAATTTTTCTAGAAAGCAAACAACAAAAATTCTAACCAGTGTCTAACGCGTGGTCACAAAACCAAGGAGGCGCAATACCAGGCCACTCCTTCCCCAAACTCAGAAAGCATCTGATTCCACTAACACCATGAGCTGCTTTTTACAAACAACAGTGGAAAAAAGGAGGAAACCCAACCCTGCTGCTGGTGTTTGTGCACATGTAGCTCTCCAGCACCTTGGGTAGCAGCCCCAGAACAAGAAGAACCTGAGGCCAAATGTGAGGAATGTGTGAACACCAGAGAATCAGTGCAGAGCCTCTATCAAACTCTGCATGCCCTGACAGGAAGTACCTCGGGCTGCTCAGCTGGTGGGATGACCTGGGCTGTGGACAGCCTTGATTGTGATGTGTCAGCAGAAGATGCCTGTGCTGCACAAGGACTTGTGTTTCACCAACCTGATCTACACCCGAGACAGGAAATTCACAGCACTGCAGATCTTAGTGCAAGAAAACTGATGCACCTGAATCCCACCAGCTCACTTCCAATGTGCAGGGTCTTTAGCCAAGGCTGCAGGGCAGGGCTGAACACAGCTCTGTAGATAGAAGCTCCTGCCCTCAGCCAGGCTCCCTGGGCTGCCTGCTGCAGCTGCATCGGGGCTGAGCTCAGGATGGGCACTGGGCAGCCCCAGAGCAGGGGTCCCAAGGCCAGCAGCAGTCCCACAAGCAGAGGCCATGCAGCAGAGCCCCAGACTGTCAGTTTCTCTCACCAGAATCTCATCATAAGTCTGCTTGCAACACTGAAATGAAAATAATGCCATGGTTTTGTCAAAGCACTGACTGTTTGGGACAGTCAGTTCAAGCTCCATTAGGAAGGGGTTTGGTACCTTGGAATTCTGATAAACATGAAAAATAAATGAACCAGGCAAAATTAAGCTGCAAGAACAGTTGGTGTATCCCCTCAGCTGATTCAGTTTCCAGGTCTGTGTTAGCAGAAAGATCCCCTCCAAGTATTTTTGTTTTACTTTTGAATATTTTTCCACCTTAAGCCCCAAAAGCCTGAAATATATTTGCCCACTCACATTACTTAATTAAGAAGTTTTGAAATAGAAAGAGATTTTCATATATATATATTTCCTCGGTGGTGCTTTTGAAGTGTTATGTCTGGGATAACTGGTAAGATCCCTAGAAGTCTGTATTCTGCCCACATAAATAGAAAGTATATTTCAGGATGGGGGATTATCCATTCCTTGAAAGGGCTGTTACATACCACTCGCTGTCATGCATGCTGTCAGTTTCTAGCAGCAGTGTTTTTTGAAGCTCATTCCAGCAAAAATAAACTCAGGCTTTTCTCCTGGAAAACAAAGCCTTCAGATCCTCAAAAGAAGCTGCAAGGATTCATATATGACCAACATCTTGGACATACCTCAGAAACATCATGAGCCATCAGAGATTTCTGAAGCTTCAGAAAGTTCTGTTTTCTTTGTAGAGAACATAATATGGCACTACAAAAAAACCCAAAAAAACCAAAAAAACAAGGGCCTTTTAAAACACTTTCAAATGCTGTCCTGACCCTCCTGCTGGGTGTCAGGTTATAGGGAACTATACAATCCACCTGGAGCAGCTGTAGAGCAATGTCTAAAACTGCATCACCTGCTTGACAGAAGGAGCTGACAATAGCATTAGCATGAAGCTAAAATTAGAGGTTTAATTGAGCTCTGCAGTTACTGAAATTAATGACAGTTCAGCAGTTCATGTCCCTGATTTTCCTTGACTGAAATAACCATAAAATCAACTCCCATTCATGCTTCTCCCAGCTCCATGAGGAAAAGCCCTGGCAGCCTGTCATGCCTCGCACACGGGGAGCCTGTCTGGCATCTCTGCCCTTCTGAGCAGGTACCATTGCAGGGATGGTCCTGGAAAGAGATTGTGTGTCCACAGTTCACCACCCTGCGACAAACTGGGATGGATGCTATTCTCTGTGCCACGGCATGGGACACATCATTAGCCATTACTGGTGCAGGAAGAGGTACAAGGTACAGTGCACTAGAAATGGACACATAAAAACAGGGGCAGGCTAACAGCAGAAGGTGAGGAGAGAGAAGACAGAAACTGAAGAGAAGCCAAGCTGTCAGTTACAAGCTGCATCTCCAGTGCCCTGGAGTTAAGAGATGTTATTATTCTATTAGTGCTGAGTTCATCTTGTCACTGGCAACAAAAAGAGCTATTTGTTCCTTTACTGGGACCATTCAGAAATGAGAACTCAAGAATCAGAGAGCAGGACTAGGCTGCAGGATGCACACCTGTGAGCACAAACGTGAGCTGTGTCCTGTAAGACCCTCATCAGCTGTCCTGCTGCTGCTAAGGCTGGGATGGGATCCCCATGCCAAGTCCTCTGCTCTGCTGGACACCTAGCTCAGTGCCACATGCTCCTCCTCAAGCAGAAACTTGGTTCATAAGCTAGGTCTAAAAGCAAATTACATTTTTTTTTGCATTAAAAATTTTGGGATGCAGGTCTGGTCCACTGGAGTTGCATGAAATTTGAAGAAGAAATTCATATTTCTGTAGATCTTGGATAATTTAATGCAATTAATTCTTCACATAACAACTAAGAGTTGATTAATATAAAGTCTGAGTATAGATTTACATTAATATTACTGTCAAAACTACTTCCTTCCCAAGAAGTGGGTCCTGCCTTGACCTCAGCAAGTTTCCTGTGTCTTTGCCACTGTGTTCTGATGTGGTGTCCACAGCTGCAGGGTGAGAGCAGCAGGAACCTGGTCATGAGATGTGGCTGTGTGGTGGCATTTGGCCCTAGGTGCAGGCAAGTCTGGAGGTGACATCGGGCTTGTGCTGCTGCTCGAGCAAACCAGGGACATACTAAGACTAACAGCTGTGGAGGTGAAAGCATCTTCTGCCAAACACCTGCTCAGGGTATCAGAGTGAAAACAAGGCCCAGCCTTTATGAACAGGTCTTGTAAATAAATCAGATGACCTTTTAATGCCAATAAAAACTATGGAAAGGAACAGGAGCCTCCATTGGCCTCAGTAGGATATATCACACATTTTACACAGAAGAAAATGCACTCCATTTAATTGTGTATGTTATTTACAAGTTGAGGGGATTGTTCTTTAAGACCCAGAATGAGAGACCTGTAGTTCTTAACACACTGCCATTACAGCTGCCACTCACAGCACTGAAGAAATAAGCAATTTCTCTGTTTCCATCTGAGAGAGAGAAAATGTACTGAAGACCTGCTGTGGAGTATATGGCAACATGCAGTCTCCTGCAGGCATTCGCTGCAGGTACTCTGTGTGTGCCCTTCTGCCCGTGGTGTCCTCACCTGCAATTTGTGGGAGACTGATAGGAGTTCTATTTTTAGTCCATTGTGGTGCTCAACATTTGGAGTTTCTGATCCATAAATACATCCCCTCATGGCAGTACATTTGGAAAAGCCACAGGGTACTCCTGCCTCTGCTCACACCTGAACCCTTTGATGGCTGACAGCACTGAGCTCCAGAACCATCCCTTCTTCTGTTCGTTCCTCAGCATCTGCCTTGGTTTTGGTCCCATAATTTTAATGGTGCAGATGTTGCCCGTGTCTCTTCACAGCCATCTCTTAGTTCTGTTGCAGCCCATGCGGAGGGAAGCAGCATGGTACCAGACTAGTTCTCCACCTTGGGTGTGGGAGGGCTGCCTGGCCAGCAGGGCTGCTCCTGCTCCTGGTGTGATGAGCACTGTGTAACTGGGTGCACTCACCACACAACCCCCTGCAGCTAGTGGGATGTCTCTTCTCCTCCCTTCTTCCTACACTTGCTGCAGGCATGAAATGTTCCCAGGCTCCTGCAGCCATCCCCTGGGGTATGCCATATCCACGTGTTGCTGTGCCCTTTCACATGCATTTCCAAAAAGCCACAAAATTCCTTCCTCTGGGATATCCTTCTTTGTGCACAGCCCATCCAGAAGCATAAAGAAACCCAGCCAAGATGGCCACACTAGGCAACGATGTGTTTTTAAGACTTCACTTGATATTCAGAGATACCAAGTGTATTATTTTTAGGTAAAATAATAAATTCAGCCCTACTTCCAATGCAACAAGCCTAACTTTTTCTTAAGTAAAATATTTTTAATACTCCTTTACTTTAAAATTCTCACTTTTCCAGGAATAGAAACGTTGCTCTATATTATAATACAGACATCCCTTCCTTCCAACTTTTTTATCATCATTTAAGGTTAGAGGACTCTGACTTTATTTTTCAAATCATCCATGTGTATTATGAGCAATTAGGTATTTCTGTATTAAAAGTTTACAGTTTGTGGCTGTCCCCTGATACCCCAGTTAGTGAAGGCTGTTGAAGATGCCCACTCCACTGCAGCATCTGGAGGGGAACACAATACACAGGACCACCAGCCTCTAAGCACAGCTCTTCAGATGACATCGGGATCTGCCCATAATGTCACATTCATCAGTGTCACAGGTGGTGGCTGCTATAACCATCATCAAAATATTTCCCTTCATTAAGTATCTCTGCAGAGTCCCATAGGCAGGAAGATGACTGGCTCAGCTCTCCAGGAGGCTGAGGAGAGCTGTGCTTGGAATGAAAGCTTAGACTTTGGGCTGGAAACACCTTCTCTTGAGCAGTTGCAATTCATGCAACTCATGTCACAACACACTTGACAGCAGCAGCTGAAGATCCCCCTTCCCCAAGTGACTGAACGTTATAATGCAAAACTACACACTCATGTTTATGGCTGCGACAGCCTCAGGGGCTCGTCTCCCTTCCCATCTCGTAATGTGCACAAATTATCCTCCCAAATAGCTTCTTTTCTGTCAACAACGTGCACAACATCTTTCCAAAGGCAAAGTGGAAATCCCTGCAAGTATTTCTGGTGCTCCTTCTAGCCAGAAATAACAGTAATCTGATCCACGAGCAAATTGCATTTCTGATGCTGAATTCCATTGTACAAATAACTTTGCTTTGAATAAGTTTGGCAACAGCAAAGCACAGGCTAATTTTACTTATAAGGTGTGAATCAAAGATTTTCAAGTTTCTGCATCCCAGAAAGGAAGCGCCTGCAGCCTCTCCCACCACTTGTAACCATCAAGAGAAAATGTCACAGTTAGACCCAACTCCAAACTTATTTGCTGCAGTCCTGCAGGTCCCCACCTCCTGCATGCTCTCAGGTCCTGAGAGTTGTACGTACATCCATGGTACATGGAAAACATGGAAAAACAACAGCACACAGTCTGCAGGAGCAGGGGGTCCTCCACCTCCCCACAGTCCACAGGATCTGGGCCACATGAATACATGGGCAGAATCTCCTATAAAAATCAGTACTGGGCATGATTAATCTTGCTTAATTATTCCTGTACACTGCCACTCTACAGCCTGATGGTTCATCTTCTGCACAGCTCCATGGCAGATCACAGACATTTGTCAAACCAAATTGTCCCCTGACAGTCTGCAGAGACATGTATTTGCCATCTGCAATCTATTCCTCCATTTCTGGCACACATTTTCACTGCTTTCTTTTGAAAGCTGTTTCAGATTTCCATGGGCTTCTTCATAACCTCTACTAGCAAAGCCTCACACAGTTTAATTGTTGACAGCTGTGTCATGAGCAGTATTTTATGCTTTTGTTGCTCCTCTTGCTGAATACATTTGAATTGCTACGTCCAGGACTGCTCAGTTGTGCAAGAGCCCAGGATGTGGAAAGCAGAGGATGACTTCCCAGTGTGTTACTGTCAGGTTTAATTGTTATAATTTTACCAGTAGAGTTGCAACTCCATATGTTATAACACTGACAAGTAAGCATTTGAGCAAAGAGGTGTGAATCTCTGAAATTACAGATTATTGATAGCAATTAATAGAGTTAATTAGTATGAGCACATTACATACAGTTGTTACAGAGCTATGGGTCCTCTCACAAAGGAAAATCCAGTGCTAGTAACACATTTGTCAGAGTTAGGAAAACTTGCAAAGTTGCATTTACCCACACATTTTACTCAGCACAGTGCCACATGAGAAGTACTAGGATGAATAAAAGTGATTCCCCCCTTTTCCTCTCAAGGAATTTGCATTTCCATCTCACAGTAAAGAAACTTCCAGCTAAAAAAATAATTAATCACCACTAATTTTTTTTTTTTTCCTGGACAGAAAAGGGATTGCAAGTATCTCCAGAAGATGTGGTATCCAAGAGCCTATCTAGGAGATGTGAGCTTGTGGCAACACTCTGAAACATGGAAAATACTGGGGACAAGACTGTTCTCTCTTTTCTGCCAGGCTCAACTCAAATCTGAAACATCTGCTCATGTAACTTGAGATGAGCTCTCATAGTCAAGTAACATAAGTACAAGCTCTTCCTGACATCAGTGCAGAACAATTACCAGTTAAGCCTTTTTGTGGAAATCTAGGAATCCAGACACTTCTGATGTTCCCTGCAAGCACAGAATAACAATGTGTTTTCACTAGTAGCAAACCACTTGCAGAGAAAAACTAGCACTTTTTACAAGTTGTATTTGGTTTTTTTAGAATTAAGTTGTACACATTGTCCTTTAGGAGCTATTCAAACTGGCCAGTAATGGCTATATTTATCATATATCTGAGGCCAGCACAAAGGGCACTTGAAGAGTGGATCTTAATACAGCCTATTACAAAGATTAACATCAGTAGAAAACACCCACTTACGAACATGCACTACCACTACAAAAAGCATAATCTGAATATCAGAAAGTATTACATCTGAGGACATAATTTCGAGGACATAATATCTCGAGGACATAATTTGCTTGCAGAATTCACATCTGGACCTCAGCTTAGGGCTTGCACCCCTCGTTCTCTTCCTAGGATTGGTAGAGGAGGGACACAGGTTTCATGCAGGTCCAGGTCCCATATAAATGCCTAAGCAGACTTAGACAACAAAGACTTCCCTGGATATCTAAGATTCAGTAAGTTCAGAAATTGCAGCAATAGCCGCAGTGGCAAATCAAGCAAAAAGCTGCAGAACTGTGTGCTTGCTGGAGCTTTTCCCAGCCTCTGCAGCTCTAAAGCAAGCATTGCCTGCAGCCCTCCAAGAAATATCTGCTTTATACACCTTGTGGAAAATGAACCCCCTCCTGACAGGGAAGTGGACCAGAAATCAGGGTCAGTTTCTGGTTCTGCTCCCCAGCCTTCATGTGCATGTAGTAGTCACTTAATTTCTATGCTACTGTTCTCAAATCCTTTGTCTGCACTGCCTGCTTAGTGATGGCTGAGAAGGGACTGTCCACTGCAACGTCCCTGCACAGCAACCAAGGCAGGGAACTCAATTGGAAGTGGAGGGCACTAAAAGTCACAGGAATAATGAAAAGATGAAAACTAATAATAACAAAAGACAAGTAACGCATGGTATCCAGCAGCTTTTCGGGTGGCAAGAAGGCCTTTCGAGCTATTTTTGCCTTCTCTTCATACAACAGTAGATGGAGCTCTCCTGTCACCGTCTCCAGGAGGCCATTAATGTCTGCAGTATTGCAAATCCGAGTACTGTAATTACTCTGTCAGCACCTGCCAGGACTGCTGCATGTGACGTATCCCTGGCGGTCACAAAGGAGGGATCTCGGGCTCCGGGGCTGCCTGCTTGACATCATTCAGCAGTATGGAATTCTCCCAAACTTGTAAATGACAAAAATGTTTGATTAACCACAATATTGCTTTTCCTTCCAGTTAAGCATTGTGTAATACTCTTCCTTTCTTTTGTAAACTGTTGCCAGGATGACATGGAATTCAGCAGTTTGGGAAAGGAAAGGGCATCTTTTATTTTATTTTATTATTATTGCAAAATAAGGAATGCCAAGTTTTGCTTGCCACATTTAGAGAGAACATACATAAAAACTGTATCACGTCTGTGAACACTCAAGACTACATTGTCCAGAGGATTTAAGGGAACCAAAGACAAGGGATCTGTGGCCACTTTCTCAGTCACTGCTTGCAGATCTAATGTATGTAAGAGCAGGACAGGAAAGAAAGAATGCTTATGACAAATAAAATGCTTCAGAGAAGTGAGAACAAAACTAGGCTGCCCTCTTTTTTCTTTGTTTTTTTTTTTCCCTTGGGGAGGCACATCCTGCTCTGTTCTGCTGCACATCCAAGTGCAGGCTTGACTTCAAACAAGAGTAATCACATGCTACAGACTGCCAGGGAAGGCTATCTTCAAAGCCAGTGTACAACTTGTTATTTTCTGGAAACTTTGTGCTATAAGCAATATATAAAAACATACCTTGACTTTTTAAAGATACTTTGAAGTAGATTTCATGTTATGCGAGTAAGAAAACTGAGAATACTGTAGAGTTATACGAGATACTGGAGGTAATATTTGCCAGCAAGGTAACTCAATATACATCTATTCTGGCATTCAATAATTAAAGAGAGACCCCCCCCAGTGAATTGCTGGGTGATTATATCGCAGCAGCAGCTATCCACAGCCACAGAGCAGTGCCAGTACCTGAAGACAGGCTCTGGCAACCGCACAAATCTTCATGGTCAGGAACTGGAACACAAGCAGGTGGGACACTGTTAGCAGAAACGATATTTCATTTTTCTGAAGAGAATTTAGCACCAGGGAGACTGGATGCCCATCTCTGAAGACAGGGATTTTCTCCTGATTAGCTGAGTAACAACTGACTTTCTGGGTTTCAGACTTCGTCCTGCCTCTGATTCTGTGAAGGCACAGAGGTCTGCTCAACAGGATCTGTGCTTCAGCAGGTAACAGAGCAAAAATATAGGTAAGGACTTGGAGGTATGGTCTTTAATAAAGAGAAGCCAACAGCTGACAAATTAAAACACTTCAGAGAAGTGAAAGTCAAACAGTCCTGCCATCACAAGGGCTGGCATATGGAAAGCTGCCACTGAGCTAATAATAGAAGTGTCTACTGCAGCAGAGAGGGAGGTCCCAGTGTCCTAGAGCAAGCCATACCCTGGGTGATGGGCAGACAGCCATTAGGCAGTGCATGTTTGAAGAACACATGCTTGCTGCCTTCCTGCCAGCCACTTGTCGCCTGCAGCCACAGGCTGAGGGCAGCAGTCACACACGACACCACCGCTTGGGACAAAAATCAGGTTGGGCTGTGCTCACCAGGATCCTGTTTGAGCAGAGGAGTTTCCTGTAGCCACAGGAGCACAGAAGGGTCCTTCATCAGCACACTGCCTGCTCAAGTACAACTGCTTTACTTCAGCAAGAAATGGACAATTTATCATTTGTCCCACACTTGCATTTGCACAATCTGGACACCTGCCACTTTCTCCAATTACTTCAGGCATCTATGAAGAGAGTAAAAACCACCTGGGGGCAGAGTCTTCCTCATCCACTCCAGCCTGATCCCCACATCATTTCCTTGTGTGCAGTGGAGCAGGGCTGCTGAGAAGTGGGAGGAGAACCAGGGTCAGGAGCAAAGCACACGGGTATCACTCACAGCCAGAGATGGAAAATGATTTGCAGGCAGGTGGTCATGAAGATAATCAATAGGGATTGCGCAGGGTATTCACCCATTAATGAATGACCTGGGAAAGCGACTCAGGATGGCAGAACTGCAGACAGATAGCAACCAGGTGACTTAAATTCAGTCAGCTATAGAGAAACCAACTCAAGCAGACAGGAAAGCCAAGAAGTATGTGATGTGCTACTGTATCTGCCAGCAAGATGGTGCATACCCCATGCAGCCCTAGGAGGGGAGGCACATTCAAGTGAAACGTGCATGACCCACACGCGTGGCTCTCTGAGATGACAGACAAGGTTCATTCACAGCACTCCTCCTAAACAGTGTCCTACACTCTGTAAGGCAGATAGCTGACATGAGATAATGGGCACTAAAGAGCAAGAGTGAGATAAAGCACTAAAGAGAAGAGGGAGATAAAGTGCTGGAGAGGAGATACACATGAGCACAGACACATGCAGAGGAACCAGATCTAACACCAAGCACAGGCAACTCCTGCAGTTTCAGCACTCAGTCACTACTTTTCCTCCCAGAGCATCTGCCCATGCACTTAGAAGACTTCCAAAGGTACCAGCTTGTGGAAGCTTTTGGCCACATCACTACTGAGCAAGCTGGATACTAGGGGGGAAACTGAGTGGAGACAGAGCAACCCTTATGATGTTAAGGACTCATCAGCCTAAAGAGCAGCAGCTCCAGGAGAGTGAGGGTGACAAGGAGAAGGTCCAACTCCCACAGAAGTGAAAGGAAACTCTCCAACAAGTTTCTTGGGTGTCTGGTTCTGTACACACTGACATCAACTGCAAGGGGTATTTGCTAGCTCAAGGTGATGCACCATCAGTTGGTTGATGAATACAGAAGGGATAATCAGGGCATCTTCACTCTCTGACAGAAAGACAGACCTAAGGCTTTTCACTGTTAGTATATGGTCCCGTAATACACTCTTTGCCTGTGACTATAGCAAGGGAAAAATAATCTCAAAAAGAACCTGCATGTTCTTCTAATTAATGTTGCAGTGATTTCTGGCCTGGTCAGATCACAAACACAGAAACTGTGTGACAATTTTTTGTCTGTCTCTGCTTCCAACACACAGAGCTGCCGTCCTCCACATGTGGAAGGCCTCCATAAGCATGATTTAGCTGATAATCTCATCCTTACAGAGACTTCACCTATCAGTATTGCACTATTTATAAGGCTTTCATATCATGTCTGACTGGGAAATAAGAGTTTCAGAAAGCTCAAAGCTGCAACATGGGAGTTTACCTCTATTCTTCTGCTAACGTCCCTTTGAGCTTGCCAAAGCAGGAGGTCTGACTCCCACAGGTCTGACTACAGAGCTTGTCACCAGCCAGGAAGGACAGGGAATACAGGGTGCTGACCATGGCCACAGAAAGACTTTAGGCACGGTACCCTGGCCTTTGCTACCTACTGCTCCCACATTTCCTGTCCCTTTAGACTCTCCTGCTGACACCTTTGGCCTCTTCAATCTCCTGCCCTGCTTTGCCTTGAGCACTGTGATACAGCAAAAGGTGAAGAGCAGGGGGCAGGCAGAGGGAGCACACGGAGGACTTGTGCCCTCTGACTCCCTCCCTGCTGTTCCTGGTAAGGCAATACTTGACCACACATAGCAATGGTGTTTATACCACACAGGGCAGCAGCTCAGGAATTAACATAGCAGCAATGCTGATAGTACTCATCAGTCTTAGAAAAGAAAGGTGATGTGGAATTGGCTTGTTCAGCTTTTCCAAGACAGAAAACATTTCAACCCGTTACCAGCACAAACATCCTCCGCCTGGGCCACTCTTTGCAAGTCCCAATTCTCTGTATCAGGACTACACAAATAAGGAAAACCACAGCACTTGCTTTGCCATCTACAGAGAGAGCTCAAAATGCAATAAAAACCCAACCTCAGCCTTGCTCTTCGTGTGCTCCCTTTGCTGTGTTCCAGCCCATGGATGCACCAGGCTTCCCAGTGCAGCAGGACAGGCAGCCTGATGTAAGAAGGAGGTCCTGGGCCAGTGAGGGCTGCCTGCCACAGCACTGACAGGAGCTGTCAGCTGGCATCAGGCAACAGAAATCCTCCATTTCCTACCCAAATCCATTAACAGCAGAGTAAAGAGGCAAGGAGGAGGAAGGGCAAACAGCTTTCTCAAGTTCATGTAGAGCACTGTCTTAAAACTACCATTTTCCAATTACTTTTCTGCTTTATGGCCCTTATCACAAGAGGAAAAATGGAGGCAAGATGCAGAGAGCAATCAGTTTCTTTCAGCTTTTCATGGATTCATACCAAAACAGAGCTTGGATCAGGGACTCCCCCAGGAAGCACCAGAAAATATGCTCAAAAGCTTTGTAAAAAAATGTTTTTACAGGACAAAATTACAAAGTAATTTTGGAAACTACAAGAGAAGGGAACGAAAACATAACAGCTTACATAAAAGTACATAAAAGTACACCTGTCAGGAAATTCCTATGGTACTTCAGAAACCTCAAATAAAAGTTATGACTTCATAATGTTAATCAGAATACCTTAAAGGCCAGGAGGGCACAGACAGGTCCAAGACAGAGCATGCTGCCAGCACCCTGACCCGCATGGGCAGATCTCCTCTGGAGATCCTCCTCCTCCCTCCAGCCATGGTGCCAGCAGGACCCAGCAGTGCCTCCTGCTTCTCTGTCCCCCACCCCAGAAGTCTGTGCTCCAGCTTAACAAGTCTTCATTAAGAACTGAAATATTCCAGTTTTTCCTGAGTGCGTGATACACACTCAGCCCTGGATAATACCGAAAATACTAAGAAGAAGGTGGCAGTGAAGGCCATTTCCCTTCCCACAAATGGCTTGAACTTGTGTTTTTGTGTTAGCTTTTGATTCATTTGCTGTACTGTATATTTAGACAATGAATTAGTTACATTTTTCAATAATCACATTCTTTGTATTTCTCATTAAAAGCTGGCTCAAACAGTGCTGTCTGCATACGTGGCTTTTAGGGTGTCAGGTACCTGCGTTTGACCAAATTGCTACGGCTTTTGTCTCTTCACTGCAAGAGGTTTTCTGGGGGAAGCAGCATTCCTGTAACCAGCTGTCCCTAAGCCCCAGCAGTGCAAACTGTAGTTTACTGTAACAAACCCACTGTTCCACATTTCTTTCCAACATACAGTATATATAGCACAGAGGTTTCAGCAGCTGTAATTTACTTCATGCAGAATGTTATTTTCTTTCTTTCGTGCACCAAGCACCAGCATGCACAATAACCCAGCAGTCCCTTAACTGAGCTCCTGATTTTAGAGGCTATGGTGAGGTCTCCATCCTCAGTCCCAGGGTGTGACAAGGATCAGGTATTTATGTATGTGAACACAGTGCACAGTTACCCCAAAGTTGGCACATGCCTGTAGAGCTTGAAAACATGGAATCAAAAGGTTGAGCTTTTATAATAATTTGGCCACCAAAACATGAAAGCAGGAGAATATATGGGTAGAAATCTAATTTCCAATCACAGTAAATGTGTGCGGTTTTTAAGGGTATCCACCATCAGCTTGGGCCTTGAAAAACACTTATATGGGATATAAGCAGCTCTGAGGACTCATGGTTTTCCTTACCACCCAGACAGACAGCTGTGAAACAAGTAAAGCAGCAGCTTTGGCAATTTACCTTCCAGAGTTTCTGAGATTATGAAGTACGGAGATGAGAGATAACCATGGCAGATACCTCCCTATCTGCCTCTCCTCTGCTCCATACCGTGGCCCTCTCAACCAAGGGCTTCTTTTTTCTTTCCTCCAGCCCTGACTTCATGTTACTGCCAGTTCTGGTTTTCTTCCCAGATGGCAAACATTCATCTCCTGGCTACATTCAGTTGCAAGAAGAAACGAGCCTTCTGCCTTGCTCTGCACAGTAAAAAGCAAATGACACGAGACTAAAGTTCACTGCTAACCATAAATGCAATTAATACACCAGCTGAGGGACCAGAGCTGCAGGACAAGCTGCTCTCAAAAGTCACAATCCTGTGGGCAAAACACCAGTTTCAAGAGTATTTTACGTGGCAGACAGCACACCAAAGGTAGATGAACACAGACCCAGCATGAGCCGCTCATCATTTCCATGAGGGGAGAGATTTATCTTGTAGTGCTAGATATTAAAGTCTTTACAGTCTGCCACCTACCCAATAAACCCAAGAGCAGAAGACACTGGCGCACATATAGAGATTATAAAGAAAATCCAATAAAAAGGCAGGTACAAAGCCATCCCTAACTCCCCTCATGAGAACCAGAGCAAGGATGGAGGTTAGGAAGTGCCCTGTTTAGTCTATGAGCCTCTGAGCCATCACTATGCTCCTTCCTTCAAGGGGTTCTCTCCTGGATAAACAACACCCATCACAGTGCAGGTCAGGAACTCTTTTGTAAGAGGCAATGGCAAAGGCCAGCAAAAGAGCACACAAGTCTAAAGCCACCAGACTAAAGTCATTTGAAGACACAAGCATATATGGAAAAAGCCTCTGTTTCAAAACATGGGTTATAAAAGCCAAATAGTTGTGCCCAGTGCTGTGATCAAATGCCATCCTTATTCCATCAGAGCTTAAAATAGGTTTAGTAACAAGGCAAACAACTGTAAAAATCCTAAGCTGCTGCCAAGGGCCACGCAGCAGGCAGCAGCTTTGTGCTGTTTCAGCTCACTTCCAATGACTGTGGTGTTTGCAGAAGGAAAGCCTCCATTATGATTCAGGAACACACTGATCTGAGGCAAGAACTTCATCAGCAAACTACATGCTGCAAAAGGATCCACAGACCACAAAATTAACCCAACCTGGCCACAGCACAGGCACATGCAGCACCTGAAGCTGCTGGTAGACAGGTGGGAGTCTCCTTATTTACCCAAATCACAGGACAAAAATGGGGTTCAGGTTCATGACTTGTGATCATCCCAGATCCTCTGAGCTCCCTGTGTCAAGCCCAGGGAGTCCTCTTATTTTAGCTATTGACTACACGGCTTTGCCAGGGCTGGAGGCTGAGGCTTTGTGACAAGCCCCAGGCACTCGGTACATTCTGTTCAGAGTGCCAAAGGCACTGAATAACCACTTATATTTGCATTTCCCTAAACATAGCCTAAACATACTGCAGGCAAATATCAGGAATAGGTTTAGTACTCAAAAGCACACTTGAAAGCAAAAAATACCCATCAATAATTTGGTACATTTCCAGAAAGACCAGAAAAAGCCAATATGAAGTAGAACAACTGAAATGATATTTTTGTACTGCAGCAAAAAAACAAAGAATATAAAAGTCAGAGATGTTTGCCAAGAACTTGAAAACCTATTTTTAACCAGTCAGTACATTTTATGAGCTTATCTGATATAAGATAAGCAGTTAAATACCATTTCTGGGGTTTAGACTTTTTGCTACAGACGTGTGCAATCTCTGTTGCTGCCTCAGCCTGGCTGCTTTCCTCTGCAGCAGCAGAGACAGCTTGCAGAGAGGTAGCCAGTCTTACAGCAGAACTACTGCATTATGAATCAGATCATGCTCACTGGGAAAAAGGCAGGCTGTAGTGTTCCGGGTGGGCTAGAGAGAGCCAAGAGACTTGGGGTGCTATTCTTGGCGTTGCCAACGATTCGCCGCGTGACCTTGTGAAAGTGACTTCATGATTGCACACACCAGCTCCTCAGCCTCTTCATGTCAAACATCAGTAGTACTGCAAAACACCCCAGAGGCTGCTGGCTTTAAGAAGAAGGGGAGAAAAAGAATTAGACTATGTGAAAAAGAAAGGAAATAACACTGTGCATCTGAGCACAGTCACATTTCTGATTTCAAAGACAGTTGGACTGTGTTTGGAAAAAAGGCTCTCACCCAACTGGTAAAGATAAATGAAGTGTTAAAAAGGAGCAGCATGCCCTTACAATTATTTGTTCCCTCTGGGTGTTTGATGAGGCAGACATTACCCTAACTGAACCCCTGTGAGGTGTCTAGATGCTGTGGAGGAAGGTGTCTCTGATACACCTGACTGGATTCCTCCTCACAGCATCCCTGTGCGTGGAAATAGGGCACCGAGGACCATGTTGGTGTGCAGATGGTGACAGCAGAATACTCCCACGGTTCAAGATAGCCCATGTCACTGGATCTGGTGATGCATGCCAGTGATTTCCTTAGACAAGCTCTGCCTGGCAACAGCACATGGTGCAACCCAACCATGGTGGAGAGAAATTCCCACTCACACCTGATGCTGCACCGATCCCTGGGCTGTGTCTCAGGGACCAGCACACTGGTGTGACACAGCCCTTGCCCACACCAGCCCATGGAGTGCTGAGATGTCAGCCAAATGTCTCATCAATGGCAGTTTCACTGAAACTCTCTTGTCCGTGCCAGACAGCACGTCACTCCACCCAGCACACCCACCAGCACATCCGCCCGCCACCACCTGTGCTATAGACCTGAAACAGCCCCAGGAAGGAAGCACCAGACGCACACCGAGACCTGGAAGGTCCTCAGTTCGCACAAGTTCCCAGAGGTTTCCTAAGCACAGCTGCAGGAGCAGAGGGGACTGTCACAATGGCCCGGCCTGCTCTGTCCCAGTCACACACTGCACAGGCACTGGCAGTCCTGCTCACCCCCAGTTTCTGCCTGGCTGCACAGGATTCCTTCAGCTGCTGCCCAAAGCCAGGGCCCAGCTTGCCGAGACCTCGAGGAGCTGTCAGTGTGTGCAGGATTTCCACAAGAAGTGTCTCCAGTGTGCACAGTGTACCCCAAAACATACATGCTTCAGTGTCAGAACACACTGCAGACCAAACCTGGAAACTGTTTGCTTGCTGTGGCTGCTACCCGAGGCTGGCTCAGGTAAGAAACATCCACCCTGCTCTGCTGGACACCCCACCTGCTCCGTGGCCACCCACACACCAGAGCCCAGCACTCAGACAGAGGTGGAGAGGGCAGACATGAGAAGGGGAGATGAATATAACTGGAGCATAAAAAAATGCATAAAATGGCAGGGAACACAAAAGTAAACCTCTGTAAAACCAGAGGTTGCACAGAATTGATAGAGGACTACTGGATAGCTTGTGGAAGAAGTAGGTTGGAAAAAAAAACCAAAAAAACCCAAAAAAAACCCAACCCCCCAAAAAAAAAACAAACCACCCACAAAAAAAAAAAACCAAAAACAAAAACAAAACCAAAACAAAACAAAACCAAAACAACCAACATACACAGACCTTATAAGCAGGAAACCTAGGAAACCTTCACGTTTCCTCTCCCGAGGCTTCCAAAGCAGCAAACACAAGTAGAAAATGCCCAGAAACCACCAGAATAAGGTTCTACCGCAGCCTGCAGTGGGCAAGGCAGGGAGGCAGGGCTGAGCCCAGGGAAAGGCTCTGCATCAGTATGCCCCTCCAGGATCTGCAGGACTGCTCTGTCTGAAGCGAAGCCTCATCTTCCACCACAATAAATGGGAGTATCCATAGAGGAGAAACAAGAGTCTGCTGTGTTCTTAGGTTGTTTTTTGTCATTTAACTAATATGATGACAACAGGTTCATGAATGTAGTACGTCTGTGCCAAAGTCCTTTCCAAAATACTGGCAGCCACAGCATCAGAAAGCATGACCACTGATTACCACTGACACTGCTAAAGCAGATCCTAGATTGCATCCTGCAGACCAGATTCACAGCTCCACCTCAACATACCACCTCATGGTTTACTGGGACAAGCTGTCTCCTCCTGCACCCCACACAATCTCATGCTTACTGTTTTCGGTCCTTTACATCTAGGTAAACTGCACCTTTGCCCAACAGAAATACTGTGATTCCCAAGAATGGGAGAGTGACAAATAGCTTCAGACTGTGAAAGCAGCTCTGTGAGTGCTAACACAGGGTATGGTCAAGTTTCTGGACGGAGACTGTCATTCCCATTTTATAGACAGGAAAATAAGCCCCTCCAGAAAGCAAGAATGCAAAATGACACTTAATCACCAGATCAGCCATTTTTGAATGTTAATAGTCACTTGTGTTTGCTCTTGTGTTTGCATTTACCATGTTAATCCTGAGAGAACAGAGAACAAGCCATGGTCTCTTTTTACCCCTCTCTGCTCCTTCACAGCCACAGTTCTCACTTCTCCCCCTGCTCAGTCACCAAACACCCTTTATTTATATTGTGTGATCTCAAGATCTGGCAATATTAAACATCGAGTAGCAGAGAGACCTGGACATACTGGAGAGAGTCCAGTGAAGGGCCACGAGGATGATAAGGGATAGAAGGCCATGGCATCTGGGGAGAGGCTGAGAGAGCTGGGGGCATGCAGGTTTGAGAAGAAAGGCTTGGGGGGATTTTATCCATGTATGGATACTGATGGGAGCACTGAACAGGGAGTAGTGAACAGGACAGAGCCAGACTCTTCCGAGTAGCACCCACCGTCAGAACAACAGGGGACAAGCACAAATGGAAATACAGGAAGATCTATTAATGAGACAGAAAATGTCTTCTCAGTGATGCTGACCCAACACTGGGGTGGGTTACCGGGGAGGCTGTGCAGTGCTCAAGGGTTCTCAACATGTCTGACAGGGCTCTGCACAACCTGCTGTAAAGAGAAGAGTTAGACCAGATGATCTTCAGAGGTCCCTTCCAACCTCAGCTGTCTTTCAATTCAGCAAGAAACAGGAAAATGTGATTTGTTTAGTCTAGAATGAGAAAGCTGAGGGTGGGCACAAAAGATCCTTTTGAAGCAGACAGTGGTGTACACTTCTTCCGAGTATAGATCAAGAATAACAGGGTAGTTTTGTGGAAAAAATATGTATGTTGAGTTTTTTGCAGGAAGGACAAAGTGCTGGAACAGCAGATTTAAACAGGAAAAGGGGTGAACAGCTTTCAGGATTGCTTAAGTACTATTAGTCTAGCTGATTAGAGTCTTGGCAGCAGAAAGCATCACGACAATATTTCTTTTGCTATCCCCCAGGGACAATCTTTATTCTGTAGGAAGGCTTTGCAATCTTCAAAGCAGCTCAATGGATGAGGCAGGTAGGAAAAGAAATCTGATCTCAAGACTGATGAATTTAACGTGTAAGTATAAATGTGCATACTGCACAGCAAAGCAGAAACCAAATACCTTAAAAATACCCCAAATGCAGCCAGAAAACAGAAAACCATTGTCTTGCCAAATACTACCTTCATTCCAGCCAATGCATCTGTTTTTATCAGTTCCATTGCAAGTGGTGAATTTCTTTTAAAAGCTCAGAACTTTCAAATTCTGAAGTACACCAAAAAAGAAGTCAGTTGAATTATCTAGAAGCCAAATCTAGATAAGTAGGTTGAAAAAAAGGGACCACCTCCTTGAAGTCCAGCCCTGACACCCACTATTCACAGGATCCAGCTTCATGTGCTTTTCAGTCTTTTATTTTAAAGTGTTTTTTTATTTTAGCCTGCATTTATCATAATAATGTTATCTTCAGTATCGGAAGTTATGCTTCTGATAACAGCATTTCTATTGTGGCACTGAAGCCATGGACAGATTCAGACTAACATATGCTCTTCAATCTGTTACACTCAGACTCACCTTGTCCTTTAGAAGGCACCTGACAGGTGACATTAGACACTCCATCACCTCATTTTGCAAGAAATCTGGAATACTCAGTGCACAATACGGGATGCAATAGGGCAGTGATAGAAATTAAGTTAACCTGTGTGTGTGCCTAGCTGGGTGGAGATCCATTTATGCAAGGTTTTTAAAATCAGCAAATAAACCCATGGCTACAAATAGAAAACCAGCTTTTGCAGGTGGCAGCTTTTAGGGAACTGGCAATGACACAGCCTGTTTCAGTGGCTGACACCTGCTTGTGAATGACTGAAAGGCATGGCCAGATGATACAGCTACTGAAAGTGGGGACTGATCATCCTGGCCTAGTTTTCAGCCAGCAACCAGACAGAGAGCACACAAACATCTTCTCCCACACCTACCTGCATTTGTCTCCTGCTTTGCATTTGTCCAGTGCGTGGTCTTTGGTAGAGACCTTCAGCCTCAGGAAATACAAATAAGCACTGGAGATCACCACTGTCAGCCTTGCTGGCAGGCTGAGCACCAGGCCAAAGAGCTGACTGAAAGTCAACGGAGACTTACGCTCTCCCCTTGGACTTTGGATGGGGCTTGAAACAGGAAAAGAGCATACAGACAGCATGCGGGGAGCTGGAAGGTCTTCCTGTGGATCTGTGAGACAGAACTCGTGCACAAGTGCCAGGTCAGGTACCTTACTCTCCTTTGTGAATGTGTGGGGCTTTCTTCATATTGATAGTAATGTCTTGGGCAATGAAGAAGCCTCAGAGAGGCACAGAATTACTTCCCTTCATGCTACAGACTTTAGTTCTAATGTGATTCCCTGTAAGGCAATAAAAAGTCTGCTAGGGTTGTCTTTTGTTGTTTCTGCTTATATACTATTTTAAGTGTGGAAAACAAAGAATTATACATAATATTTTTAGCATTTTTTCAACCAACTTTTTTAGTAGATAACAGATAGTGACTTATGTACAAAACAAACAAAATCTCCATACTGAATTGGATCTCTTTGCCATTGTAAGATGCTTAACTTTCACATAGCAGACCAGTAAATGCTCAGAGGTAGAAAATAAACAGACAAAGGCAACTAAGTCAAGTTATCTTTCCCATTTAAAAGACATGTAATTCCACGAATGTGGCTAACAATTGCTAGCCTGTCTCTGTAAGCAAGGACTATGCCAGAATCTCATCAAGACCAGCTGAGTGAACCAGAGGTTTCTTGGTTGTGCAAACTGACTCGTACTGGAGCATGAGCAGAGATCTTTAATACCTGCTTGATAGCAGGAATAAAGCAAGTCCTCACCAGGTACCACTTCATGTTATGGGCCAATACTCACACTTAACACTGGGAGGTGAAATCTGTGCCAGCCTGGAAGGAACATTAAAACCAGGCAGCTGAGCCTCGTCCCACGGCTTCCATTCACGCCCCTGGCCAGTGCAGCAGAATAGCACCCTGCTTCGTGTGCACCCAGAGGGAAACTGCACAGGTTGGGATAACACCTATGTATTTGCTCCTGATACAGCCCACATTGTCTGAAGACCCAGGCTGTTGCTGAGATGCATGTTCAGATGAACTCAAGGCAAAAATAAATAAATTTAAAAACCTGAAACCAGTCACTCCTTTACAATTCAAATTCATGTGAAGATACCAGCCTGAGAATGCAAATGTAGATCAGCACAGATTCATAACCAGATTTTGTATATAAACAGATCAAGCTTGTTGAGTCCTGCAGTCTAGGATTTGTCCCATTTTCAGTATTTTTCTAGCTTTGCCATGCCCTTCCTAAGCCACACACAGGAGTGCAATATTTTAGTTGCATTACAGTCACAGATGTGCTGTGGCATTCCCCTGTGTCCTCTGCTTCCTCTCCCTGTAGTACAGGGATGTGTACTGGAAGGTAGGACATTTAGAACAGATCTACCTACTGACAAGGCTTCGTATGACAACTGTTTCCATTAGTTTACAGTATTGCCAGACTACAGCTGCTCCACCTGTATTTTCCACAGCAAAAGTCTCCATTTGAAGACTTTGGATTTGCAACAAAACCAGCTATTTTCAAGAACAAAAACAGGGAGCAATACAGTACCCTAAGCATAAAAACATTAACAACTGCAACCTCAGAAGAGGGTTTGACAGGCAGGAAGAAGAGGAACTGAGAGGCCACAGTCAGAACTTGCTTTCTGTATTTTGTTTAACTACTGCATACACCATGCAAATTCTTCCCCAAGAACTCATGTCAAAACAAAGTTAAAATTTTCATTGGGACTAATATTTTAATTTATTTTTATAAATCAATCCACATGATGTAAGGTGGCATACTTCATGTTTCAATTTTGCTTATAGCAATAAAACTAACTCTGCAAATCATCCCCAGATATGTTATTTTTATATCTAAGAGCAGAGAGTGATAAAAGCTTGGCAGGCAAGATCTGACTAAGAGAGAAAAAAATTGTTCTACTTCCCAAACATACCAGAACAAGCCCTTGCTCCATACCCTGATTTTAAAGCTGGATGGAAATGACTCAGCCTATGTTAAAATTAAGAGGTATGAGAAGATTGAAACTAAAAGACAAGCACTTAATTAAACATGCTTTTACTTGACTTAAGCTTTTTTGTTAATGCCTGGTAAAGGAAACACTGAAAACTCTAAAAGTCTTTGGAACAGTCAAATGTGTTTTATGGTGTGGAGGCGTTTGGTGGATCTGAGTGCCACCTGCCATCCCCACTGCTGCGAGGGAGCCAGAGCTGACCAAGCCAGGGAGACAAGGCCAGGCTGGACAAGATGGGACAGTGGTTGCCTCCCTGCTCATTCTAGAGAGCAATAATCCCAAACCTGCAGCACCATCACTCACCAACAAAAGCTCTCCTCAAATCAAATACAACTCAAACATCTCTAAGTCATTTACTAGAGTGTAACCCTGGCAAGTTTTTCTCTATCTTCAGTTATTTCTCTTTGTGCTCAGAGGTGGAAGCACAGTGCTCCTGGGGCCTTTATACTGAATACGTAATCAACCTCCTCCCACATACATGTATCTTTTTAAAACAAACATATAAAAATGTAAAACCCTCAAATATGTCAAATGCTTGATGAAAAGAATGTTAACTAGAAGACTTCACTAGACCAAACACCAAACCAAGCCATTCCCCTCCTTCCAGATACATTACTCACAGCCAGAAGGAATGCATCACTGCCTCCCCAGGCTTTTCCTTTCTCTTACAGGAAATCCTCCAGCTGGCCCTGTTTTGTTCTCTAGTGCATTTCAAATTCAGCTCCTTTGCATCAATTAAATTCAGGTGCACACAGGCATTTGGTACCTGCAGGTGAGTTTTGCTCCTGGTGATGGGCACAAGGGCCTCAGAGGTGCAAGGGTGACTTAAAACACAATACAAATGTGAGTTAGCAATTGCAATACACAATTCAGTCACCACACCACTGTGTGATTCCCATTACTGGTCTCATCAGCATGGCACTGGGTGTTCCTGTCACTGGGAGAGAATATGTATGTTGATGCCAGCTGCAGCCTATTGCTGCCTTCAAAAGTCCTCTGCTAGTTGTTCAGATTTTTTACCCCAGGCTGGACTGAGCCACATAATCCCCCCCATGCCAGGCTGGCTAACTCAGGGAGATATTTACACCACCAGTTGATCCACTCAGCTGTTAATAGCTGTTTATCTAAAGCAAAGGCCACCTTCCAGTCCCCTTCATGATGACATTAAGTCAGCTTTTTCACATTACTGAGCATCCTTTCACCATTGCCCACCTCTACCCTTGTCCACCCTGTGTGATAGGGCGGGAGTGTGACTCTACCCTTGGCAGCGAGGAGCACGACTCAACAAAAGAGCTGGTGGGTGACCCAAGAGCTGTGTGAGGAGCTCCTGAACCTTGGGTCTCCTGTGCCTGCCCCTGCTGCCAGGACCACCGGAGTGCTTACCTGGCACCGTTTCCGCCTCCCCACGAGGTGACGTCTGCTCCTCCAGAAAAGTCTCACAGAAAAAGAAAATGCAGCTCAGTTTCTTGATTTGACCTGTTCACATATGCTGAATTTTGAAGGGCAAAGTCCCTCGGATTCTGTCCATCCAGCCAGTCCTTGCTTTTCCCAGGCATGTGGGGGCTGCAAGAAAGCATTGGTCATGCATGTTTATGGCCAGCCACTGTACCAGGGTGAACAGGGAAACCAAACCCCAGGGGGCAAGCTGCAGGGGTGAATCACTCTTCTTTCAGCAGTATCCTTAGCCTGGAGCTAAGCACAGCAAAATAGCCATTAAAGGAACGCACTTGCTAGGAAGAATATCTTCCTTGGGCTGCCTCTGTTTGTTTTGTTGTGGGTTTTTTGATGATTGAGTTATCACCACAGAACCGTGACAACAGAGAGACTGTAACTGTTTCGCTCTGAGAATATCAGGCAGCATTTTCACCAAACAAGAATGAACATGTTTGTTTGTTTTAATTCCTAGCATAGCTGGGCATGTCTTATCTCTGTCTGGAAAGAATGGAAATGCAGAATGAAGACAGGTAGTTGTCCTGTTGGTTAACTACACGCAACTTTCACCATGGGAGAGGAGTTGTTGGCAAGACATGGCATCAGTACAGAGAAATTTGGTATTGCCAGCTGAATAGATCTGTCACATTTCCTTCCACAAATGTTGTGTCTACTACCACTACAAATAGCACAGTTAAGTGATAAAGAAAAAATATTTTCTCTTTTTTCAAGTCTGTTTGCCTAGTGAATCTGTCAGTATTTTGTTTTGTCAGTCATGTTTCCAGCACTTCTCCAACCTTTACACCCATGCTCATCATTAACAGCAGCAGAGCTACTTTGTGGCAGCTCATATGGGACAGAAAAGGCAGTCTTGTTAGCCATCTTTTAACTAGAAGAAAAAGGAACCAGACAACCTTGTACTTAAAGAACTGGAATCTGCTCTTTAATGTCTGGCTGGCTAAGGTCTGGCCATACATAGACTGAAAGAATTTCACATAGCCAGAACCTTCCATCCACAAATAGTCACACTGATTTCACGTACTTCTTTAGGACCAGGTCTTAAATGACACTATTTTTAACTGCATGAAGAACAAGCAAGTCTAAAATACTTTCACCCTCTAGCTGAGTCTAAATATATTTTCAAGCCATTCTAATATGTACGTAATTAATGTGCATATTACTCAGCAAAGAGTAAACAGCAAGTGCTTCAGTAAGGCTCATGTCACTAATTTCATGACTGTACAGAAATATGCTACTGTAAAGTAACTAGTACATTATGGTGTGCTACCAGTAAAACTGAAACTGCAACGGACAGAATGAATAAGGCATGAATATTCTGTAAACCAGTGTGCTTCTTACCCTCCTTAGTAATTTCCTCATTTGAATAAAGCACTAAATCTGAGTCTGTTTAAACACAGGAAGAAATTAGTAACATTTATTAATCTGGAAAGCACCATGGTCACAAAAAAATTAAAACATGTTAAAAGCTAAATATAAGCCAGTCTCAGATAAAGCATCAGTGTGCAAACCATCCAAAACCAGTCCTTCACCACCTTTCTTAGGTCTCTGAGTTGAAGCCAAAGGGAACATTTCACAGAAGTGGTGACCCACCCAGAGCAAAGCTCTGCTGCTGACTGTGGGACATCCTAAGAATGAACCAATCCTACCTGGAATCAGAGGATGAGAGAAGGAGATGGGCTTCTCCAGTCAAGCAGGGAAACTGGACCTATGTGTGTCTCTCATCAGCCCAGCTCTTCCACAGCAGTATGTTTTACAGCAAGAGGGACAGCTGAGGGCAGGACACAGTCATAAAAACCAGACTCTGCTTTGGCATGTGAATTTAGAGCAGTTCAGCTTTGGAGACCTGGAGATGAGAAGAGACAGATAGGTGAACAGCATGTGAGCAATTTCAGCCTATCTTTTAGAGGGATTTTTAAAACAGACCAAAGATGCAATAAAAATGCAATTTCTTAGAACTCTGCGTGCTCCATTACTTCAACCAATAGCAGGTGTCACAGTGTTTTTGCACAGGTTTTCTGTTTTGTTTTTTTTTTTTTTTAGATTTATTTACCCTAGTTTCACTGAAATAGCAGGTCTCTTTTTTTAGATAGACATAAAAGGGTCTGACAAAACCTGATGCTTCATTATCTCCAGATGAATTCCATTTTCTGCTCTGTCACTCCCCTCAGCATCCTGCAGTCTTCTCTGGAGTATCACAGAGCTTTCTAACTGCCTTTTTTTTTTTTTTTTTTAATTTGTTGGTATTTATTCACAGGACAAAAGGCTTTATCAATTAGTCTACTGTTTATGCTGTCTGACCTAGCCCTGACCTTTATCAGAATGGAAAGCAATTCCTACTGCCAAATTCGCGCCAGCCCCCAGCACTGCTTCCTCAGAGTACAGCACCATGGAGGCAATGTCATTGCCCACCTTCCTCCTCCAATGCAGCAGGTGGGATACTGAGGGATGGAGTCCTCTGGATGATCTTTTAGGGAGGACTGTCCATGTGCAGAGGGCTCTGACACTGTTCCTGTAGCATCCAAGTAGAGGGTTTCTACATCTCCAGAGGTTACCACACATGGAAGGCGTTGTGTTGCTGTTGGCTTGGGTGGGCCCACAGGAGTCCCAGGCTGCTGGTTGGAGGGTACACTGCACCCACCTCTCCATCTCTGAAAGAGGAGATAGCTTTAAATATCTGCATAACCTTGACTAGTCCAGTCACATTGGAGCAGATGGGCATCATAAGGCACCAGAATACTCTTGCTTCGCAGTGTAAGGCATCTTCCACCTGGTGAAGCAGGGATAAGAACAGCAAGCAAAAAAGGCTCAGAGGAAATGCACATTTATAAAGGCCCTTTGAGGGTGGGGAAAAGGATCTTCTACCCATCTGTTACTGCCTACAATCACTGTGGCACCCTTACACGGAGGCTGAGCAGAGGACTTGACAGCCTGTTCTGCTAGAAGATGGCCCACAGGCTACTCCAGGGAGTCTCTGGACCGTATTTGGAGATCCATCAGGCACTGTGTGATGCTGGAAGAGAACACATTGCTTCTGCAGGGATGCTGCTCCCCAGGAGATCCTGACTTTTGGACAAGGCCTCGTAGCTGACAGCAGAAGCCTGTAGCACCATCCTGCCATGGATGAGGACACCGGTGGGCCTCCACTGGGTATAAGCAAGGACAATTCTCACTTTTCTAATAATGATGATTGATTAATCCTGTCTTTGCTAAATCCACCAGGATGGAATAGCTGACATAAGTCTCCTCCAAGCTGCAGTGGGTGCTCACAGCTGTATGAGCCAGAGATTGTTAAGCACACAGTTATCTCCCACAGTCTATTGCCTTTTTTTATAACCGTTTCTTTAGGCAAGTCTCTCATGGTATGTTAAAAATTCATTTTAATCAATTTAAAATTAATAACGAGAGTGAAATCCTTGGGGTCTGAGAGCTCCAGTCCCTGCCAGGATGAGGTGATGACTCAGCCGCAGCACGGCCGCCATGGAGCTGCTGCTGCGCCCGGCGGGGTCACTCTGTTTGCTCTGCACAGAGGTGGCCGTTCCCTCCTTCCCAGCCAAGGAGCCGCTCTGCCCCGGGCACCACGGCCGCAGCCACCGCGGAGCCTCCCCAGAGGCAGCAGACACGGCCACGGCCAGGACCCCATCTGCCACCCTGGTTACCGCCCGGTGCTCTAATCAGGACAGGACTGCACAGCAGCACTCCTGGGAGGTCGGGCCTACGCGTGGCCCCAGCACCCGAACGCCGGCCCGGGCCCAGCCCCGCTCCCGCCACAGGAGCGGACGCGCTCCCTCAGCACCAGAGCAGAACCACCGCGCTCCCGCGGGTCTGACCGCGGTGCAGCTGCCGGGGATTAGCACTAAGCCTCCTCACTGCATACGAAGGCATCAGGTGCAGAGACACCGTCCCCACCTCCCGTGCCCGCAGCTCGAGAGCCACCGCGCTAGTACCCGGCGTGTCCCGGGGCCACGACAGGGCCTGGATGCCAGCACCGGACTGTGGCTGCCATAGGAGGCATGAGGAGTGCTTTGATCTGCTCCTCACACGCCGTGCCAGAGGATGAGCTCCTACAGTGCTCTTGCAGTGTGAAAGGTCCCGGTCTGCAGCAGGGCAGCTGCTCACAGGAACACGGCTCACACAAGGGCAGAAGCCCTCACAGATGGCCCACCAAATCTCTGCCTTTGATTCTCTGTACCTGTTGGGCAGGCTCACGGCCAGCACACCCCTTCTTGAGCACCATAAGGAAGGTCTGATGCATCCCATGGGCCGTTTCTGGAAGACATAAGAGGCGAGTGCTGTTCCCCTGAGCTGGGAGAAGGGGAATGGGACAGCCCTGTGCCAGCCATTTGAGGAGCAGGCTCTGCTGGAAGCAGACAGGCTGCCCATCAGATGGCAGCTATGCTGAAAAGGAGATCTGAAGCACCACCAGCTTATAGCACTTGTCTGAAAACATCAGGGACCCACTTCAGAAAAAACAAGCACACAAGTGTCCTGCAACAGCCCTCACCACCTTTACATCCCTGCCCAGCTCTGCTCCAGCGTGGAAAGGACTGCCCAGGCAGGAGAGCAGAGGATTCAGCTCACCTGCTCTCACTCTGGCAGCCACCCAACCTCTGCTCTCCTGCTGCTCAATTCCATTCCCAGGTGCTGTTTGACAGTTATTCCTCCCCTGTGCTGGAGCACCAGGAGAAGCAAGCATGGAGAGAAGGAACATACAGTGCTCGGCTGGGCTGTACAGCCGGGAACAAAACAGTCACGAAGAGCTGCTTGTGCTTCCTCAAAAGAAGCAGTTTCACTTCCCCTACAAGCAGTGGCCACAAATAACAAGATGCCTTGAGTAATTAACTGAATGTTCTTTGGACAGAGTTTGTAAAAGGAGCTTGCACATATTAAACAAGAAAGAAAGATCAACTGTCTATAACTTGTTCTTTACTAGCAAACAAAGGGTTTGGACTGAACCCATTTTAGAGCCAGCGTTACAAGGGCTCTATGCTGAAATTACTCAATAGAGAGAACTGAACAGCCTCTAGGGTGCTTGTGAAGGGCTGACCACAAAAAACAAGGTTTGCTGTTGGCCTGTTTATCTTTTTAAGAAAATCAAATACTCTCTCTTTTTTGGCATTAACATGACAGGGCTGTAAAGATTTAGAAGTAGCACTGCATTAGCCTCCAAGAAACACACAATACAACTGCTCCCTTGGCTAGATCAGCTGCTAGATCAAGTATTATAGCTGCCATTACCAGAGCTGAATGTGGAAGGAATTCCTCATTAATGCACTGAAGGACAAAGGATCTTCTCTGTAACAAGAGCTTGTACACTGCTAGGTGCTGGTACTACAGTATCTGTGCATCCTGACACATACTGGCCCAACATAGCCTGCTGTTCTATCAGGGGAAGTTACACTTCAGCAGTAAAGTGAAATAAATCTTGATTTTTTCACTTGCAACAAGAACCAAAAGCCAGTGCTCTACAGTCAAGATAAGGTAATCATAGTAACATGGAGCTCTTCTAGGTAGAAACACAACAGCTACTCAGCATCTACATTACTGTGTAAGACTCAGATGATCCCCTGTATTTGGAATCTATTGCAAAAGCAGGCAGTGTGGTCTGTGAAAAATGGCATGTAACAGAAATAAAGGGAAAATGTTGCAATTATTTAAATGGGTTGGTTTTGACACCAACAGAAAATAAACTTGCCTGAGTAAACCATCATTTAGCTCTTTATTTTTACAGATGGCCTTTAAAGAGCAAAAGAGCTGCTGCTCTCCTGTGACTCTGCCCTGAATCTGGAATTACTTTCATGTGGGAGCAGACAAAAGCAGCCATGTCATTTAGCAGCAGGAGGCACCAGGAAAGCCTTGGGAGGTCAACAGCAGCAGAGCTCACCAGCTCCTCTCCCCCAGGAAAACCCAAAGGGGAAGGAAACCCCCACAAACGCATGAAGCCTGCCAAGATGACTACTACAGCCTGAGCTCAGTATGACAGCTGAACACACCTAGTTTGGCCAATAAACTGTTAAAAGCAGCCACATTCTTTCACTAAGGAGAGAGGTGTGAGAATGAGACCTTTCCCAGCTGTTGGTGACCATCTGAGTACAAAAGGTCAGGCCAGGAGTGATCCACAGCACAGGGCTTTCCATAATGCTGGCAGACTACCTCATGCCAGCTGTTCTGGAAAACAACACAAGTGGTATATGACCTGGGAAGACACAGAGACAAATCAGCCACCACAGGGTGAAGAGCAATTGCAGGTTGGACAAATAGGCTCACTTTTGAGTTTAGTTTCTGTCTGGCAAACATCTTCTTTCTCACAACAGCCTTCAGAAGGGTCCAGACACTTCAGGGACCCAGAGCTCAAAACATTCCTGCTTACCAGCTGCCTAAACTCAGAAATGTCTGTGTTTCTGAAGTTACAGTCTCCAGAGACCTAGAAAAAGATCTTCTGAATATACTGGGAAGCACATCAGTCTTAATACTGCTGAGCAGCCTACTGTCTAATTCGTGCCTAAGCCTCTCATTTTCACTAGGTGTTTTTGTCTCTTCCAGAGAGCAGCAGTGAGACAAAATTATTTCCTGCTCACCTATTAATATTCATCTGTGATAGAGAAAAAAGTTTTTTGGCTCATGCCCTCATTTGCTCACTGAAGAGAAATAAGGAAGAATGAAAATGGTTGAACATGTTTCTGTTTTAAATTACTGACGGGGAGTGTTTAATGATAGAAATTGAAGTCCTGCTCCATCAGAGGGTGACTAAGATACAGTGCAATGAAAAATGAGAGAATAAACCTGTAAAGTTTGTGTGTGATGTGTCAAAAAGCTTTCCTCCAATGTCACAGACATTACAGACATTCCTGAGATAATTAACAGAATTATTTCAAGACACAAACAAAGCCTTCACTCCGTATTAAGAAGATGAGAACACAGTGATAATTTCGTGTACATTCTTTGCAGGTCCTGTCTAGCTGTGTACTGCAAACAACTGCATGCCTTGCTGAGGACTTCCATGCACCCTACTTGTCCTATTCCCATAAAGACAGGTCTGTAAGAATATGGTAATTCATGCTTAGATTTTGTAGTGAACCAACAAAAAACATTTAGTGCTTTAATGACAAAATTTGTTTTCAGTGTTATTGTCTACTTCCCACCTTCTGTTTTTTATTTATTCATAAGATTACATCAGGGTAAAACACAAACATCAAAGCATTGTTGTAACCAAAGATCAGTTGTTTTGTTTTCTTGGCCAACTCATAAAACTTTGCTAGGAGGAAAAAAACACCCCATTAATTCTCAGAAGCAACCTCAGCTTTAGGTCATAATCTGCTTTCTATGGTTTGGGTTGCCACTGTTACTATAGATCTAATTCTGTTGAAACAGGAATCATTTGGAGTTCAGAAGTGATACCATCACAAGGAACAGGAACACAGGAACAAGGAACAGGACACAATCAGATTCAGGCCCCAGGAGTAAATCAACCCTAACCCTAACCTCTGCTTTTTCCACTTTTCATTCACTGTCCTCTGAAACTGCCAACACTACAAAGAGAAGAACGCTATTTTGAAGCAGTATTTGTAGAGTCCATTGTCCTCAAGTGCCTGATGCATCCAAACCAAAAAGCATCTGTGACAGAAAGTAAATAAAACATCACAAGAATCAGATTTTTATCAGGTTTTGTAGTAAAGCAACAAAAAAAACCCATTAATTACTGCCTGGCCCCTTACTGCCAGTAGTAAGGATCATTCTGAACAGTGAAGTGATTTATTTTTATTTCCCTCTGTGGCCATTTTGAAGTTATGATATTGCACATTTGGTAGTGCAGTAGTACCAAGTAGTCTTTTAAGATGAAAAACCCTAAGGAGAACCACAATAATTACAAAGGAATATTCACCAAGCATGATGCAGAAAAAACAAACAAACAAAAAGATTGATTTCTTCCCCAGTCAGCTTTCAAATATCCGTAGCCATAGATGTATTCTCTTGCACAAATGGATACAGATTGATTCAGAAGAAATAGTGTAGCCTCGTTCTTCCCAGCAGGATGGACCTGTCTGTGCTAGGTTCCAGTTTGACACTGCTCTCCAGCAACTGGTCGTGCTTGAGCAAGCACACTGTAGTAAGAACGAACACGGAGGTGATCTGAGCTCAGTGGTGGCAAGAGCATGCTTGTCAACAGTTTCTTTACAGGCATAAACCACAGCTTGGGCACTAATTAAATGTGGGACAGTAATTAACAGTGGACAGCATATATATATATAAATATGGTCTTGCTGTCATATTCTGTATAAACTAATCAGTCCTGTGCCTCCACAGATTTCTCTATTCTGTATTTCCTGCTTGGTTTGCTTGCCAAGATGTTATCCAGACTTCAGGAGTTAGTTATTTGAACATGAACATCTAATCCACAATCCAATCTCCACATTTACAAAGAGGAAATTTTTTCCAGCTTTATGTCAGAGGAAGCTTTGTGGATAAATCCTATACTCATCTTTGAAAATGTAGCCTATGCATCTTCTTTTCCAGTTGCAAGTAAAAAGGAAGAATGGTCCAGCCACACTATTTGTTATATGGGACAACGAGATAAAGAGTATCTAAAAAGAAATAAAAGTCAATTTATGCACTGTGCAGATTTTAGGACACTTCTTTCTGTAGATATGCTTTGCATATAATAATGGTGGTACCAGAGAATAGACTTCCAACTACCTCTACCCATTTAATGAAATGGTGCCCAGACACAATTGCAGAGGAGCTGCCGTATGCAGCAAAGAATGCTGAGGCACTTAAGAGCTATTTCTGTAAAATGGAAGCATAAAGAAATCGCAACATTTAACCTTCTTATGTCTGTATCAGTGATGCCACCAGAAATTATAACTTCTCATTGCTCTCCAGATGCACTGAAGGAATCAGCTATCAGGGTATTCATTCCTACTACCTACTTCCTTCTTCAAAGGGTGGCAAACTACTACCCTGGAAACCAGTACTGATTAAATTTTACAGTCTACAACTGGTGACAACCTCATGAAAACAAACTCTTAAAAGATGTGGGCACATCAGACTTCCATTGATTCATATGGAAATTACGACTTTGAATCTGGTCACCAGTAGCAATTAAAATTTTGCCATATGAACTATGAAACACCCTTTTAAAATTCCTTTCTTCAGCAGAGTCTTTCTCTGAAAGCTGCTTGTGCTGTTGCCCTACCCAGTATGGCAAATACTGTAATCAGGTTGCCATATGCAAGCCCTGCTATCTACCATACTGCATGTATTCTTCCATATAGAATATGGTTCCTTAACAGTTTTGTAATATAGTAGAAATCTTCCAGAACTGAGCTTTTTGGCATATTGGCAACACTGCATTCACATAAAGTTTTCTACATGTTTTTCATTGTGTGGTATGTGCCGAGTCCCTGAGGCCTGCTGATAAAAGGTGACAGACACTGAAGGATTAGACCTTGGGAGGGTGATGGGAGTGAGATGCAATACACAATCTTTTTCTTTATCACCTCTACTGTTGAGCCCAGCATGCCTTCTCATTCTTTCCCAAGTATATATCTCCTGCTTTACTATATTAAGCTATTTAATAAAATAGCAGAGGGGCTGTGAATGGAAACTGGTTACACAGTTTGCTACCTCAGTGTCAGGACAATGGTTTTGACTGAACCAGTCTCTAGCTGATAAGAACACAGACACTCAAGAACAAAACTGAATCTACTTCCAGTTATCTCTGTGGAAAGCAGAGATGGTCTTAAATTTCTGATGTGTGTTGTGAAGCCTGTGAGACATGAAGCTTGTTAAATTAAGAGTATTAAACACTACAGTTACAAAGCTGTTTTTTATTTGTTTCTATTTGTTCAATATTTTCAAGGGTAACACATGGAGAAAAGATGAAGTGACTGATAACAGATGATTCTGAATTGCTGGCTTTGGTAGCACGAAGTGAAAATGCAAATGCACTATTGAATGCAGAGACCAAACAGAAGGTTTGGTCACCCCCATCCCATCCTGAAATATAATCAGAAATTTTGTTCAAACAATGGCTTTACCCTTATTCAGCACAGCCTAGTTACAGGCTTAAATATGCAGCACATTTTCAGCATTTTTAACTTACAGCAACTTCTCCCATGAGCCTCAGAGTACATTAAAGGGTGCTAGTAAGGGTGATTACAAAGAACCCACTGGATCAAGGAGATCCTGCTGCAATATTTTAATTTTCAATTAAATTAAATTTAAATCATCTTTTGCACCACTCTGCTAACAAAAGGGGGAAAGGACACTGTAAATGTAGCAGCAGGATAAGACATCTTCATTTGCTCTTCCCTATTTTTAACTTGTGGTTAAACTTAATAGCCTGCTAAGTGCAAGTAGGTTAAAGCTCCATCTAGTGCCAGGGTCTTGGAAGTTACTGAAAGACTTCACCCCCGGAATAGCGAACGAGCTCACGGAACTGTCACCAAACAGCAAACCCTAACACATCTCAAAGCTGTCATGCACGAGAAGCCTATTTGCACTACTTTCACAGTGTATAAGGGCTTAATTTTAAAGCTGATGTACCTTGTACACAGGGAGCGTGGCACTACCTGGGATGGCACAAACTTCTCCACATACACCCCTGCAGCAGCCAGGAGTGCCAGCCTGCAGGGCCATGGTGTACCCACCCTGGAATTAGGCACTTGATTACATTATTCCCCAGCTACATTCTCTTTTCTTTCAGCAGAAAATACATCATGACAGCAGCTGCCATCCTTCAAGCAGTCTGTAAACCAGATCACTGCTTCACTTCTGGAAAGGAACTTAGAGTAGAGGAATGTTATAGTGTTTGCACTGTGGCAAAGAAGGTATTCTGGATTAATACTGAAAGTACCTAAGGGTGGATTAAATTTAACAGCATTTCAATTACACCGTGAAAACTGCCTGGGACAGTTATTTATTTATGTATCTTCACACCCTTCATCTTACCACTACCTGGAAACCAACCTGTCATTATTTTTTCACATGCTTCAGAAGGTGTTTGCACACACCAGACTGCTGCTCTGAAAGAAGGACAGCAGAGGAGTAAGGGCCACCGGACCATCCAGGTGCACAACAAACCCAGAAGCTCCTGAAGCCACCCTGCAGGTCTCCTCCCTCAGCTCCACACTCCTCTGCAAAGTTTCTTCCCGAAAACATTTTCAGCATGTTCACTTCCCACAATGAATTGCTGTCTGGTGGAGACATGACAGTATTTGTTCCCTCAGTAAGGTATTTCTAAAGAAGAGAAAATGTTCTAAATGAAGCCACACCATTCTGAGGCTGCTTTCCCTTTTACTCAATTCTACTTTTCCCTGTTCGTCCCACTTTTAGATTTTTAATGCTTCCTTTCATTCCTGCCAAAGTGACTGCTCTACAGTTCAGCAGTATTAGTCTTTCAGACTGAGCACACCTTTCCTAAGCACATAATTCATGCATTTTAAAACTTCTCTTTGATCTTCTTTTGTGATTATGTAGACAAATTTGAGCAGAATAATTTTCATATACTTTGTTTCCCAACAATGTGATATTTATTTGACTAGATGTTTTTGAGAGAAAAGCATTCCTGCTATGGCCAAAATAATTCTCTGGGTGCTGAAATTAAGTAGTACTTCGATTATCACAAATTAATACACAAATATTCTAAATAATAAATATTTATATACAGGCTCTTCTTTGGTGAGCTGACAGCGGGCAGTTTGACTGCTACTCATAGCTAGAGCCAAACATTTTGTGGCTAGAGAAAAATTTGATAGTAAATTAAAAAAAAAACCAAACCAAAACAAAAAAAACCAAAAACCAAACATTTAGTCATTTCTGCTCTGTTCAAAAAAATAATATATATTTGTAATTTAACAAAGCATTATAAGGTTGGGACCTTATAATTTGTCTGGGAAAATATAGCATTTTATACTTCAGAATTACTATCAAATACTTTTGCAAACAGTGATTGGTTTCAGTAGAAATTATATTTGACAGATAAATTTATATATCTATGAACCACAGCTCCTTTCAACTCTTAATAAATAACAAGTATCAACAGCAAAACTGTTTGTGATCAGAGGATGAGGTATCACCCAGACAGACATATTTACAGACACCCTCACTGAAGGAAAGCTTAATGAAGGAAATAACGTACCAAACTAAATTTCAGAGTTGCCTGGCTAAACCACGTGAATAATCAGCAGAAAGTGGTGCAAAAGCAGTCACATGAAGAACCTGGGAGCAAGAAGCTGAGGCAGGACCCCGCAGAGCCCCTTCCTCTCTCTACCATGAGGCCAGGAGACAGCCTGCTCCCTGCTTCTTGGCTTCTCATCAGCAGAAGTGACTCTGCTAACTCTTAACACTCCTAAATCAGTTTTACCCTCTGCACTTCCGAAAGCACTTGTGGTAGAGAGAAAGACTGCCACAGGAAATCCACTCTGGTCTGGAGAGGAAGTCACAGCGCAGCACTGCAGGCGCAGTCCAGAAGGGTGACAGCGGGGATACGGGAGGCAGCGTGGGAGCTCTGTGTAGATGGAATTCCACAAAGACACCAGCTGCATGCTCCTGAGGACCCCTGCCCTTCCTGTGTTCACAGAAGTGCTGATTCAAGTTATGGCCCAGTGGACCAGTCTGGTGAAAAACACCTGGGACACCATAAGGAATCTACTTTGGCCATCCCACCATTTTGAGAACAGCAGCAGCTCAGGTGGTTACAAAGCCTAGCAGAAAACTGCAAGTTGTTTAACTAAGAAAATTAACAACCTACTTCAAGTTTTTGGCCAATTTCAGCTTCTGCGTGTCTAATGTAAAAGCAATGAAGTTTCTCACAAAGCTATAAATAGTAGACTCTAGCTAAGCACAGTCAGCACTCTAAAATTATTTCAAATTATTACTTTTCTTAGATGTGATCCAACATAAATTTTAGGCAATGTTCTGAACCCAAGCAAAAAGTAATTGTCACAAGCTGCATTTAAAAAAAACAACAACAACACAACAAAACAAACTGTGGCTGTAGCTTGCAAATACCTTCCGGACAGAATTACTACTGGGTAGATTGTAGAAAGAAACTAAAATACCAGAACTCCCAACTTAGCAACTGTTTATCACACGTGTATCACTTATATTCAGAAAACACAATTTCATGCATTGGTCTGGGTAGTGATGTTAAAGTCAACGACTACTATGTCTATTGATTTTAGCACCAAAATTTTTGTTAACCTATAAATCAATCATTTAACAAATGTCTCAGATTCCAATTAAGACTTGTAACAAAAAATAAAGCTGGAGCTCCTCTCTCTCACAGTCTTTAACATACAGGTTATATCCTCATTTTCTTAAATCAAAACACCTCACAGGTGGGGCTGCAGTAGTGTCTGTACAAATAGCACTACAGTGATTGTGTGACACACAACACAACCCAACAACACACCTAACAGTGAAAAGAGTTAAAGGACTATGATTTTTAGAAAAGGCACTGAGTCTACAAACTATACAAATTACCTAGTAGTTTCACAACATTAAGTAACTGTAACCCAATTTAGACTTCATTTTCTAAATATATTATTAGAGTTACTCCACAAATACCACAACTAAAAGCTGAGCTACCATGCAGGTGACAAATCCTCTACTCTCCTCCATCCATTTATGTTCAGGAGACCCCAGATTTCATGCAGTTATTTGCAATTTAAGTCATTAGAAACTGACAACTGTAGTCCCTGCACTGCTAACACAATCTACTCATCAAAGTCGTGTTCACACTACTGATCATGCGTTTATGCAGCTATTAAAAAATGTGATATTTGCAAAGTAGCAGTAATACCACTGGACCCTATCTGCAGTCTTTGACGTTTGGTTCAAAGAGGCACAACACCACATTTGTACCAGGCAGCCTTACTGCCCACATGAATCCCACCTCTCCTGAATCAAAGGATGATACCAGCAAACATGCACCTCCAAAATTCCCAAGGCCTGCTCCTGAGTTAACAGTAGTAATATGTCTCTATTGATTAAATCCATGAAATCTGTATCAAAATCTATTAGTTAATATTAGTTAATATTAGTTAAATTAAAAGTGAAACAATTTCGAATCCCTATTGCATCTGAAAAAAAAAAGAAAAAAAAAGGAAAAAAAAACCAAAAAAACCCCCACCTAAGACAGAAACCAAGCACTTTTTGATTGAACTCTAAAAATAATGAACCCACCAGTCTCTTGTTCATTTAAGACAGATGCATTCTGTTCTGTGCAAGTAATAGTGTTAAGCTAGGACCTCCTACTGAGGAGCATTGAAAAAGATAAGTGGTCCACAACGTCAGCCTCACGCAGAAGAGAACATCTCCTTCTCAAGGAAGGAATCTGTGGAGGGAAGATGATGAAAGGCAATCCAAATCTTACAAAAATTTAAAGCCTGTAACTTTTTGGTAGATAAAACAACACAAGGCCATTTTTTGTGCATGTGGATGGCTACTCAAGGATAAAGCAAAGTTCTGCTGCTGTCCAAATTCAAAGGAAGAAAGGCACTGTGAAAACAAAATTGAGAAAATACTTATGGAATTGAGCTAAAAAATGCAAATGAGATATTTTTAAAGTATGTAGTAACCTAAGCAACCCTATTAGTATCTAACATACACTCCATCTCATGACAACTGAACTAGGTTTCAACAGGACTAAGAACACCCTGAATTATCCTATAGGGATATCCACTGTGAACACCTGGTGAATATTGTTCCTGGAGGATTTAACCTCAGGACCAGGCAGATTCACCTATCACATGCTATGCCTTGGCATATTCAGGTGTAAGTTCTAACTTTTTGATTTAAAGCTTCAAAGTTCACTACATGGACAGTTGCTTCATATCCCATGTGTCTCCATTTCCCAGAGAATCACAACAGACACCAAACAAGGCCAAATCACCCTGCTCAAATGGAAGGAGGTCCCTCTCCCTCCCCAGTTTCAATGTTAAGCCAGATGGAGCCATCACCCTAAAAAAGACCCTTAAAGTTGCATGTGAATAGCCCTGCAACTTGCACCAGGAGAACTTTCCAAGCAGTCATCTGCCCAGGGCCAGGATCAATGCAGCAAAACCGGAGCATCAGACCTGGACATCTTATTAAGGAGCACAGAACCTACGTTATTTTCAAAGAAATAACCTCCCGGTGGAACCTGGAAGAATAAACCCTGAAGTCACCCCTTACAAAACGATACAGAAATGAAACACAACAGATGCTAGTGCGTGAGATGGGGAGCGTGCCAACTTCATACAAGATCAACAATTTGGTTGAACAGCAACCCTTTTACTTCGTTGAGGGGGCATGGACCAGGCTCACTGACGGATGCAGAGCAGCAGAGCTCGGCTAGCTACCAGCAGTGCCATCAACAGCGGCAGAATTACACAAAAGAAAATAAGAAACGTATAGAAATAAACCACAAACGCGACGAGGTGAGCTGACCCGGCCTCCCAAGGGAGGACCGGGACGCGGAGCCCCGCAGAGCCTGGGGCGGGAGCCCTGAGGGGAATGCTCTGCCCCCGCCAGCGCGCTGTGAGGCGTCGGCACTGAGGAGCGGGGCTCGCCCGCCAAAAGCTCGGTTCCCCGGCCCACAGAGCGACGTCCACGTTTCCCCCTTCAGGCTGAGGGGAGAAGGAGGCACCGTCGCCGGTACTCACCGGGGACGGCCGCGCTTGGCGCTCCGGGCAGAGGCATCGGCTGGGGGCGGCCGGCGGGAAGGGGCTGAGGCGGCAGCGCCGGGGCTCGGGGAGGCACTGCCGGGGTCGGAGGGGCTCGGAGCGGACGGGGTCCGGCCGGCGCAGGACACACTGCGGTCTCCCCTCCCCTCACGTCCTTTCTCGCCGCCCGGACAGGGACAGAAGC
>JAAWXA010000058.1:2166934-2211716 GCA_038090715.1 Florisuga fusca
CTGCCGGAGGCCGCGGGAAGGCGATCCTGTCCCTGCGCCGGGGCCGGGCGCTACAGGCCCTGGGGCCGGGCCGCTCGGCGCGGTCGGTCACCCGGACACGCGGTGCGCCCCTCTGGGGGCTCCCTGGCAGCGGTTCCTCTGCTGGCCGGGCAGCTTCGACTGTGCCTCTCAAAGCCTCGTGCTCCGGGGCATGGCCTGGTGAGGCCAAGGGGAAATAAATGTACTGCCTGATCTGCTCAATGCGAGGCACGCCACGTTCTGAATCACAGCTGGGCAATAAAACACTGCCGTGGTAACACTTGGGCTTTTTTTCCTTGACAGCCAGTAGAAATAGATATGATTGTAGGAAAAGACCGAGAGGGTTTCTTCACCAATGGTCTGACCCTTGGTGCGAAGAAGTGCTCTGTGATCAGAGATAGCCTGTATGTGGATGGCGACTGCACAATGGACATCAGGACAAAGAGTCAAGGTGGTGAGCCAACATACAATGTTGCTGTAGGCAGAGCTGGCCGAGGTGAGCACCATTTTCTTCACTGTCAGATCACTGAACTAAGAGTGTGACCATAAGCGTAGTCTCCAGCTATCAAGAAAACCAAAATCCTGCCCTGAATGTTAATGTCAGGAAGCGCCATAAGGGGTGGGTGGCAGTGGTCTGGCTGACTAACCCGGGCACTGACCAGGGATCATTCCTGTTCCCCACCTTTGATCACAGTCAGGCACTGGGCTGTGGGATGGTTAGACAGATCTCTGGCTATAGGAAGAGGCAGACCACAGCTCTAAGTAAGCTTGCCAAGTGTATGAAAACTTGGTATCTAAAGCTTATGGTAGGATCCAACAGCGATCTATCTACCATTGGTAGTGAAACTGCTTTTTTTTTGTTGTTAACTTCACAAGGAAAACTGTAACGTGCAAAGATACAAAGTCCTTGTACGCGCTACTCCTACTTGCCTCTTAACAAGCTCTACACTAACTCCTCTTGCACTTCCTATTGAGCGCTCTGAAGTCTGTCTTCAGGCAAAGCAGCCCATCTGATTTGCTGTCCCTGAGACATTCACTGTGTGCACACCTGCTCCCAGTGCTCCTCAGTTAATCTCTAGTGAAATGTGCTGTGGGGAAGGCACTCGGTTTGTATGTAAAAAATGTGCCTCAAAACACTTGCTGCGAGTAGTGTGACTTGAGTTCAGGTTATCTGGCCTGGAATTTCTGGCTGTCTGTATAACAAGTTGGACTTCTGCTAAAAGTATAAAAACAATACAAGAGCAAAACTTGTCTATAGGCTAAAGCCTGGTGGCAGTGATGCAGGAGGAGTGTTTGCAGCACTGAGGTGAAGCAAGCAGAGTTCTGACTGCTGCAGATTGTGAAGTGCCAATAAGAACTGTCTGCCTTAGGCTTTTTGTGAGCCAATTGCTGTGGAGCTGTGCAGTCACCATAGGTAGCCTGGATGCAGTATTCCCAGTGACAGTATTCCTGGCTTGGGGAACAATTGCTGTGCTGGTGGAAGGAAGGAAGGAAGGAAGCAAGCAAGCTATTGTGCTGGTACCTGCTGGTGACATCTGCTGGCAGCTCCCAAGGGGTGGTGACCGGCTGGGGAGCCTTAGGGTGTTCTTGTTTGCCAGACAATTGGAACACTTCACCAGAATTGTGGCGGTTCAAGAGATTGTTAGCATTAAAATCTCCCCTGTGTTTTATCTTATGCAAAAAAAGCATGTTTTATAGTTGCACCATTGCATGAAAAGTTTTGGCCCAAGTCTGACCCCATGGGTTTTTTTGTTAGTGTCAAGGCACCCACTGGTTTGTTCCTACACCAGTAGTGACTGCTGCAGAGGAGAACATCAGAATATATTCCCTCCTCTGCTCTCCATAGTCACAGTTCTTCCACCCGTACTACTGCTTTTGTCCCTGACACCACTTCTTTTTTCCCCCTTGCATTTTTTATAATCTGCGGATGGGTGATGATGTATGGTGCCGATGGTGGAGGTGCTATGATGCTTTTTTGAGATAGCTGATGGCATTCTTCTTCACAGGGAACTATTGGGTGGTTGTGTAATATGCCTGAGGATGCCTCATGCCTTCTCCCAGCACAGTCTACATCTGTTTTTACAAAACTCCCATTAAACTAGCTTAATACCCAAATACTAAATCTTGAGTTTGAGTGTGTTTATTGCACTGTCTAAAACTTGCATTATTTCCGTGTCTAACACACTCATTTTAAAACATTTTTCTTTTCTCTTTCAGTCTTGGTCTTTGTAATGGGCAAAGAAGGGGTCCATGGAGGCGGATTGAATAAGAAGGCATACTCAATGGCAAAATACTTGAGAGACTCTGGGTTCTAGTTGCTAGGCAGACCGTTAAGTATTAGGGGAAGATTGCTATTAAACTTTCCTGGTGGTGAGCTTTAAACCTTACATTCTGGAAACTTTATTAGCAATGCAGGGTGATGGGGTATGAACCTGTGTCTCCTTTGTATCCCTTTGTTGGTGGGGAAAGGTGTTTTTGGTTTTGGTTTTGTTGGTTGTTTTTTTTTCTTTTTTTCTTTTTTTTTCTTTAATTCTGTTCATTTCTGTTTTTTTTCCTTGTGTACTCCAGCATTGGTTATAGTCATGGGAAAGGAAGGTGTCCATGGAGGGACACTCAACAAGAAAGCATATGAACTCGCTTTATACCTGAGGAGGTCTGACGTCTAAGCAGCCTCTCCCCATCCACCTAGCAACTGCTTCACCACCACCCAGTTGTGTTCAGTGCTACCAGACTGTAGAGGGTAGTTTGTGTTTTTTATTTACCCATTTCCTAATGTTATAATTCAAGTTACCCTATGTTCATCTATATGTTAACCACTGTATGTAACCAAGCCCCATATCTGGCACCATCACTGCACCACAGAGACGATATGCACGATACCTTGAAAAACTCTTGGGAGGGGAATATGCCAAGTGTAGGCTTTGCTTTTAGTGTGACATTGACAACTAAAACAATACTAAACAAGGTGCCGATTGTACAATCTAATTTGATCAATGCCTCTTCAGCACTTTGAGCACATACACAGCTCACTAGTCTTCCTTTCACATAGAGCATGGTTGGGAGGAAAAAAGTGCATGCATATCTTTACTTCTGTCCCTCTCTTTTTTTTCCTTTTTTAAAAACCCACATTTGTTTGCTTACACCCATCTTTTTTATAGTGCCTGGTTTGTTTAACCAATTTGCCACTCAAAAGCTATTAATGTTACATTAGTTTTGTTGTTGCACTTCACTGTAGGCGTGACTTTTTTTTTCCTTCATGTCTGAAGCTTGTACTGTTTAACAAGTGCAATCGCAAAACTATGAAAGGGTACAGATGCACTTCCTCCCATGACCTTACAACCACCACCCCAAATGAATCCCCAGAGACATTCCATCACTGCAATAGCTCAGGCACTTTTTTTTTTTTTTTTTTTTTTTTTGGCCAGCTCCTGTTCTGTAGTTGAATTCTAAAGGCTGCCATTATGGACACTAGATATCCCAACATAACCATCTGGAGTGTGTCTGGTTTCAGTTTTTCATAGGACCAATTTTAATTTGCAGCTTGGGGGTTGTGGGGTTTGTTGTTTTTTGGTGGGTTTTTTTTTTTTTTTTAATATGAAATTGCAATGTCATTGTGGAAAACTGCCACCTTCAGCTACACTGGGAGCTCTGACTGACTCCAGTCTTTCTGACAGATAACTTACTGGTAGAGTTTTGCTTCTCTGAAGCCACTGTTTGGATGAAGGTTGGTAGTTTGAGAGCTAAACTGTCAAAATGATGCCATTTAAAATCCTCATTTGGCCTGTCACACCCTTGCTGCAGAAATTATGGAGTGAACTGCCTTGTGCACTAGTCATCTGAAATGTCTGTAACCAAACTCTCAGTTCAGGCACGGTACTAACTTGTTTGTCCATTTAAAGAGAACTGCAGAACTCTATATACAAAAGAATAAGTGGGAGATGGTAATTGGTTGGAATAACTGACTTGGCTGTCTTGTGATGAATTTTTTAATATGTATTCTGTGCCATACTATTGTTTAAAAAAAAATGAACTCTTGGTATTGTTTGATGGATTTTAACTGACTTTGAGGGTTTCTTTCAAACGGCACTACTTTAGGGACATTCTAGTACTTGCTTCTATTGTTGGGCCTTGTGGATAATGTACAGATTTAAACAAATTCTTGTTGCTGATTTGTCCATTTCTTTCCCTGCACTTTGTTACATCTGGGATACAGTCTAACTCATCTGATTTAATATGCATTTCAAAAAATGCCATAACTATTAAAAACACCTTGTTTACAGACAGATGAAATAAATTTATTCCAACCAAACAAAATGAGACTGCTGGTAATTTTTCCTCCCCCCCCCCACAGGAATCTCCTGAGGCCTGTCCCTGCATGGCCAGCTATGCCAATACCAGATATAAGTGCAGTTTTAAGTGTTTTAAGCAGTAGTATGAGAATACAACTGCAGTGAAAGGCCAGGCAGCCTTTGAGGTAGATCTTAAGTTAGATGTCTTGTCACTTACCTGACTCCATAGTGAGGGGTGTGCCCCTGCCATGCAAACACACAAAATACGATCCCTGAATCAGAAGCTAGAGGAAACCTTTGCCACACCATTTTTTCATTAGGCTCAAGAATGAGCTCTCCTCAAATACAGAATCATCTTACCCCAAAATAATTCTTCCTGGTTTCTCGTACTTCTGCAAATCAAATACTCTTAAAATGGGCCCTGTGAACAACTGTGCTGGGGAGATGCAAGTGACCAAGTGGGAGCTCAGGGGATGGAGAGAAGCAGCCCAGCCCAGCAGAGGTTATCTTTAGGTCGGGCTGCGCTTTTCTGTCCTGACAGTGCTGGGTGTGCTGCTCAGCCATTGCCACCAAAAGGCCTTTGTTCTCCCCTATCTTCTCTTACAGCTTCATCTTCAGTATCAGTGTTGCACCCACTCCTTTGCTTGTTAACAAGATCCCAGTCTAAGAGCTCTAAACACAAAGTGTTGGTCTTTGGTTACTTGACTCTCCATGTCCAAACTGCATCTTCCGCTCCCAGTGCCAGTCGGACCAGGCAGGACACACCTGGAGTGCTCAGCCAGGTCACCCTTAGCAGGAATCAGTACAGAGGTTGCAAACCTCCCTCTTCCCCCACAAAACATTATTGTCTTTTCCTCGGTATCTAAACTTTGTCTGAAACCAATTTTAAATTGCATTCACATTCTGACTGCAGGTTGTTTTGATTTTTTTTTTTTGCCTGGGATGGCATACCTGTCCCCCAAGCTTTTCTGTAACAAGACTGGAGCTGGAACTCCCTGTAATGGCCTCTCAGAGGCAGGAACAGCCATTAGCAATGCACACCAAATAATTTTCATCCCATTCCCTATTTAACATTGTTCCTTTCTGATCAATCCCCCTCTCCTAACCAGATGTCTCTATGTCACCTGTACACTGTTTTCTTTCTAAGATCTAGGTGTTCCTCAAATTACTTTTCCAAAACCATTAATTGTTGAATTTCCACAGCACCACAGCCCCTAATGCAATTAATGTGCTAGGGTCTGCCTAAAATACCTTTCTTGAATAACCAGGACTCTCAACAAATTTTACATTTAACTCCCATTTCTAGGTTAATAGACAATTTAAATACAAAGGGTTATTGTCCTGCATTAGAGGTGCGAACACTAAATTGTGACCTAGGTCAGAAATTTACAGTAGTATTTTTTCTTGCAAAAAGATTGTTAAATGTAGTCAAACATAGTCTCAGACATGATGAAGTTGCATGCAAGCAGAGGACTTCATTTGCTGAATTCAAGTCCTTTGTAGTCCCCTTGTGATGGGCAGAATTGCACCACCCTGCGTTTCACCCTTCAAGGCAGTGCCAACCACTCCAGTGGCCAGGGAAATTACTGTTCCCCTCCCTCACAATTTTACCATTCAGGATTTAGTGAAAAGATTTGTATATGGTGGCAGCAAAGATGCCTGATTCATACAGTTCTTAGGGATTTTGTGCTCATGGTTTGTTCCTTTCCTACCCTCTTGCAGGTCCATGAGAAACACAGGATTTTAGAAATTTCACTTGCATACCTGCCATTTTCCATACCTGTTGTCCCCTCAGCTTCCAGCAGAGTTCTCAGACTCCCAAGCCCACTGTGTCATAGTGGATGACTTTTTTCTTTACAAAAAAGCAAGTGCTCAGATTGCTCGTGTGCTTTGGAAGTGTTGCACATTTTACTAGCACCTGCCCCACCAGCCCTCTCCTCCTTTCTTTTCCTTTTGCAGTTTGTGTTCTTACTCAAGGTTTCGATAGCACTGAATTAGAATTGAACTCGTATTAGTGTTTTAAAACATTAAGAAGAAAGCAGGAGGAAAGATGTGCAAAGAGCAAGACAGCAAAAAGGCTTCAAAGGGCTTTTTTTTCTTTTTTTAAAGGATAGTTTTCAAGTTTTCAAACTTGGGAAGATAATTCACTACTGAATGAATGTTTTCACTTCCAATGTTTCCTTCTATCCCCAGTAGACTCCTAAGACTGTGTGGCACACCCTGGAAGGTGATGTGCAGAGTACCAGGACTTTACAAGTCTTTATCCCAAATGTCCATCTTGTGGTAGCTGCCCCTGTTACAGAGAGATTGTATGCTTCAAAGTTCCATGATATACTTTTAACTTTACACACTAATTAGAAGCACTTTCTAGAATTGATTTTTTTCAACTAGGCAATCAGATCTAAACCTCCTTAAAGCACCCATGTCCTATTGCTGAAACAAGCTAAAGACTGAACTGGATCAACAGCCATCACGTAAGCAAAACAAAAAACAAACCGTCAGCTGTTCAAGGTGCATGGAGAGCAAACTGCTAATTTGTGGGGATAATGTGGTAGGTCATAGTCCAAAGAAAAATCCGTATTTATCTTTCCTTGTGGGTTGGGACAGGCCATACCTTTTGAGACAGAAAATTTATCCAGCCAGTTTTAACATAATACACAAGATCTACTTAGAAATGCAAAGAGATACTTAATTCCCCGTGTATTTCTAATAATAAAGTGCTATTCCTTTTCTGAACCTTCTTTCTAACTGGCAATGGCAAAAGGCAAGTAAACTGCATCTGTGACACAAGGGAGGTATGGAGTATACCCAGGGACTGCTGGTAGCAGTGCTCTGAAGACAAATCATTCTTCCATTATCCTTTTAACATGCCTCATTCTGAAAAATAAACTCTCTGTGCTTTGCCAGGCCCGGAGAATTGATTTCCCTTGCCAGGCTGGAGCAGGGAGGGTGCAGCTGCAGGGCGTGTGAGGTAATAACAAAGGGAAAGAAAGGCCTCACCTGCCATTGCCTCCACCCTGGGATCACCCTTTGCTGCCAACTGGAACACAGGCTTAGGGGCTGCAGTTCCAGAGGTGGTGGCAGGAGGGCAGGAAACAAAAAGAGCACTCTGCTCTTCCTTCCCTCTCTGTACGTGTAATCCAAATCCAAAATTACAAAATCCAAATTTTATCAAAATTACAAAATCCAAATTTATTACATGTAAATCCACATTATGTGTACAGACCTAGACCGATCCAAACTTCTCCTCAAACTCAAAGTTAGGTTACATATAAAACCTTAATTTTTCTTAAGTCTTTCTGCATGTAGTGCTTATCAGGGCAATACTCTGTCCTGGGACACACAGCACAACATGGGTTGATGTTTACTAAGGGATACCAATAAGCTGATGTTCTGGATATTTAAAAATATTTTAACCTTAGAAATAAAAACAGAAGAGTACACAATGAATCGAAGTAATGCAAAAGATCAGTAAAATCCTTTTGATATTTAAAGTGGAAAACATTGTTTATTAACATTCTTTCAAGCTTTCCTTATTCAAGGCCATGTAAAAAAATCTCTGTATTTTGATTATATGTTATGTTTTTACTTTCTACATAGTTACAGAGGTATTATATAGCATTTGCTGTTTTCATGATACACTGGTAAGTACTGAGTTCTGTTAAACAGTTATAAGCACTTGTTTCCAAATCAGGTATTTGAAAAGAATTTTTTTTTCTATATACATACTTTAGAATACTAACGCAGCATAAAATGCTCTTAAGTAAGAGGTATACGAGTTGAGGATCAACAGAATACTTACCTAAAATTATTTTTCTATGTGGAACAAAACCTCTGCTTTGGTCACACATACCCCTTCCCCAACTTCCCCTTCATCCCTGCGAATCAAACTGCATTGAAGCAGCAGGCAGGGTAAGTGATGTGCTTGTGGTGGATCTTACCTTGTGGATTGCTCAAAACTGAACATAAAGTCTAAGTTTCCCTATTCTAGGAATTGCTCAATGGAACTGCTTAAACTCAGCTACTGTGGCAAACTCCGAGACAATTTAGAATCACTGCTTTGAGACAGAAATGGAATTTCCTTTGCCTTGTTTTGATATACCAGCACACAGAATATTGATCTGCTCTACATTTTTCTTCCAGTAGTGGTGGCAGTTTTTAGAAGTCTATACAAACATGCAAATACTTTTTTTTTGTTGGGCTTAAGGGGTAACACATACCATACATGTAATAAATATTGCTATCAGTATGACCCAGTCGTAGCTACAAAATGGAGAAAAAATTGCTTCCAGATCCCATGTCAACAACATACATTTAGAGTCTGTGTGATACTTCTACTGATATAAACTATTAACATTATTTATTAGCATTATGAAGTCCAGTTAAACTGTTCATTTTGAGAAGACAGAATGTGTGACTGAATACCTGAATCAAAAATAAAACTATCTGCAACGATTTAACCATAGTACTACTACTTGAACTGCTGCTGCTACTGAAGAAACCAAATGGATTACAGATTAAAATATATTCCCTACGTAAAGGTTTGTAAAGTATAGCCTTAAGAACTCTTTTTGTTCATACTATTCATTATTAGTAGTCTTAAACAGTATTTGCCACTCTGTACTCCCTTTCATCACTGGGCTGTAGTTGAACCACTACACTTTCTTCATTCACTCCATTTTCTGCATCGCTGCTATCAATATTGTCATTTTCATCTTCCTCATATTCTGAGGACTCAGTCATGTTCTGATGGGAATGAGATTCTGACAAAGCCCCAAATGACTGAGTACTAACTGAGGCTAGTGGTCTAAGCAAAGGAGTGTTTTCAGATACTTCATTCTCTTCTTGACTACTGTCTGTTTCAGAATCAGAGTCCCCCTGAGAAGGAACCACTTTCTGCTTACACACAGGACATGTTTTTTTTGTTTTTGTCAGCCATGGGTCCACACACTTGCAGTGATAAGCTGTTAGAAAACAAAATAGAAGCACACTGTTACCTGAGTGAGAAGGACAAAGAAACCTGCTAAGCTAATTATGTTTAGTAACACACGATTTTAGAATCTAATTCACACTGAGAATTTTAGTCAAGTTTCTTGGGATGTAGATTGTCTATTCTTATGTACAAGACAGCTAATAGATTGGGATCCTGGCCATATGTATATATGCAATAAATACCCATTTCCTGTACTGAATGAATGTGAAAGCAATCCTGCAATGGGCCGTATCTGACAAATAAACTTTAAAAACTTCTTGTGGAATTATAACACCCTGCAGCAGACATGGCCACCATCATTATCCTCATAAAGCCTCTAACCTCCACCCATATGTATCGAAGTACCTTGTTATTAAATAAAACTACCATATGATTTTTGCAGATTTTAAATTAGGTCCACAGTTAGCAGTGCAACTATACTGGCCTTGTTTAAAAAAAAAAAGTGTTTGAAAGTGTCTTCCAATATAACTTATCTCTGGTTACTAACAGGGGTTCCTGTCTGGCAAAGAGCTAAGTATTTACACGGGAAGCACCTTTTGTTTTGTACCTGCTCAAGCATATTAGCAGTATGTTCTCCACCTGAAGTGATGCTGGTGGGTTTGGGTTTTGTTTTGTTTTTGAGGGGACTGTTTTGTTGTTTTTTGTGTTTGGTTTGGTTTTTTTTTTTTTTTTTTGTTTGTTTGTTTGTTTTAATTTATCAGTGATCTTTGATGCTGGTGGTCAGGTTTTGTTAATTTTGCAGTCCCCAGGCTGGAGCAGATGTTGTGGAACTGTTCTTTCTATTACGAGAAATCAGGTTTGTCAGCCTATTCTGAAATTGTTTTTTATGGCTGATGATCCACAAAGCTCAGTCTGTCCCCTGCTGTGTTCACTGCGCATGTCAGGCTGTCACATCAGTTGCCTCTTTTTTAAAGTCTTTTAGTGATGTGGTATTTGCTGTTGCAGTGCCTGGTCAGAGCAGAAACCTAATAAAATGCTGGGTAAAACTGCACCCAACCAGGATGGCTGTAGTATAGTTAATGGACTGGGAGGTAGAGAGAGGGGCTTAAGATAGGATGGATGAACCCCATCTTTCTTGATAAATTTTACACAGCTTGTATATATAAAAAAAAGTTTGAATTTAGAGACACTCTTGGGCCCAGCCCTCTTCCAGATTTCCACGAATAAGCTCTTAAAATACTTCTTGTACTTGCATGCAGTTAAGAGCAGTCTTGTCTTGTGGGCAGATATGTTACCTCTTTCACTGGGCTGCATTTTAGAAAGACTGTTCACTCAGTGCACAACTTGTCACAGTAAAATATTCCACTGATTTTTGCAATAACATCATCAGCTTCCCAGTGCAGTCAAGGCAGTGGTCTCTATGGCTTCAGGCTACTGGACAGACTACATCCCTTCATCCAAGTTTCTACATCAGCAGTAGCTGAATTATGTTTTATAGTTTAATTGTTTTGGAAAAAGTGAAAGCCTTTTTTTTTTTCAAGCTAAAAAGCCACTCTGAAATGTATGTCCCTATTAAATACAAACATATAGAGAACAATGTCAAGTTCAGATTTTGTGTTGTATATCTGAAGAAAAATGAGAAGTGGGAACACTAGCCCTTTTTCCTCTTAAAAAGAGGAAAAGTTCACTCTTTTCTCAGTTTGTATACACACTTCTGCATGTTAGCAAAAACTAATTTTATAAATTATTCAATAAACATTCACTGTGGATTTTAGACATGGTGTTTTAGGGAGATGTTTTAATACAAAAAAACCATCTGCTTACCATGAGAACAAGGAAGGATTCTGAGCTTGTCTCCATCCTCATATTCATCCAGACAAATGGCACATACATCATATTCATCTCCTGCAGCACATAATTGAGAATCAGTTTGACTTTAAAGGATTTGTAAGAAACCTCTCCAAACGTGCATACAGGCTCTCTTGGTTACTTTCACAGGTTGGAGAAACGATTAACCTTCTCTGTCCATGCAAGAGGCAGGTTCCCTGAAGCTGTAATACTCTGTTAGATACAGCTATATATGTATTCTACTGTAATAATTCCTCCTTTTATGAGGACTATAATCCCACTCACTTTCCCTTCAGTTTAATAAAAACGTTTTAAACTGTGTTTAAGTTGATTTTGGTAAATAAGAAATATGACACATCTTACCTGTGTGGACTTTAGTATAGCATTCAGTAAAGTTCTATGTCTGAAAGGACTGTTCCTGATCCATGAAGATTTGCAAGGATTAGTAGAGGGAACTGAGTAAATGGAAGTTGCTAGTGGTGGGAGATTTCATTAGTTATCAGCAACTGAGAAGAAATAGTGTACTGGTTGATCAGTTTCTTTGTTCCTAATGGAATACAACTAGGAAGAAGGAAAAATGCAAGACTAGGAAGCATCAAGAGCAGTCCTTCCAGAAGTGGTGAGTATTGCTCGGGAGTCTGTAATGTGGCCACCCGTATCTTCAAAAGATTAGTTCAAACAGAAACAATATTAAGATCACACAACACAAAAACTATAATGCAAGGGGAAAAAAAAAAAAACAAAAAACCCCCAGCCTGACAATTTAAATCAAACAATCTGAGGGATGAAAGGGGATTCAACACTCTCTATATAAAGCCCAGAGGAGCAACACCATGAGTATAGAGAAGAGTGAGAAGCTGAGAGTGGAGTGGGGAAAGAGTCATCATCTGACCAGGAATCGTAAGACTGGAGATGAAAACTTGCCCATCGGAGCAGTGATCTTCTGAACTACACTTTCAGGACCATCACGGTACTCATGGTAAAGGGCCAAACTTTCCCCAAACCTAATTCTAGGTCATGCCTTTGATATATGACAGGGTCCTTTTCACTCTTTGGGTCCCCTGCTTTGACACGAGCTGGGTTGTCTATCTGCTCAGCTTTGTCACAGATGGAAAAGTTATGGCCATGTGTACAAAGCCACTGTATCTGCAGAAGTTGGTGGACTCTTCTTTCATACACCTCTTGCAGCTTACACATGTCCAGTGCTGCTGCTCACTATTTCCAGAGGGTGCATCTCCTGGGAAGCCACTGTCACCACACACAGCTGAGCCACACTGCCTCAGTGCTGCCCAGTACTGTACTGTCTCTCCACAAGCAGAAGCTTGCCAGGGCTGTATGCTCTCCTGACCATGAGGCTTCTTTAGATGCCCAAACTACAGCCTACCAACAAAAAAATGAAGCCTTCCCAAGCCCACCTCTACCTCAGGAACCCCTCCCTGTGGCTGGGGGAGACCCCAGGCTCCCATCACTTGACCAGCACATGCCCTGCTGAGGGACTGGATGGTTACAGGGTCAAGTGATCCCACGGGTATCTGTACATCCCATCATAAGGGCAGTCATCTGCTCAACACATGCTGCTAGGGCGCCAGGGTTGCACGCCGGGTGGCCTCAACTATGTCATTCTCTGTACATTCTTCCAAGGGCTTCCGTGGTGGCACAGAAGGTATGTGAAATGTGGTTCATGTTATTTTTGTTAAGACATATTTTTCAAGATAAAGGCTACGATGATGACTGCCAGTGGAAAGTAATACTACTGTAATACTACTGTAATTACTGGGATTTCAGAAAATAAGCACAGTGGACATGAGAACTACTTACAAAGTTTTCCTGATAGTTACTACACAACAACAGAACATAAAGGACACGAAAGAAAAAATTCCTTGGGCAGGTAGGAAAAGCCACAGAGATTCAATGGAGTCCATGACTGCCTGACATGCATCACCAATGTACAAGTTTTCATCTAATGTATCACAGTGAAATATTTCAGCTACAGCTTTTTATAAAAATTACTTTCTCTTTGACTATGACATTCCTCTCTCTTGTTTCTATTAGTTAAACCATGTTTATGGACCGTTTATAATCAGCACTTTATTATCATATTCAAAACAGAAAATGAACGTTAAGCATCAATAAGTACTGTCAAGGGCATCATATCCCAGAGAAGAAACAAACACTCAAATAATACTGCTAGCGGTTTTCACCCCACTACTGGTTCAAGATACGTAAGTCTTGAAAGCTGACAGCCCACTGCTCACCCACCCCTTGCTGCACCATCAACTGCCACCAGCCCTCAGCAGCTTCACCTGCACCCACACTCCATCTGCTCCCCTCACCATGCACATGAATTACTGCTATGTCCTTGACTCTTGCTCTCATCATGGCTTGGGGCAGGGAGGAAAGCCCATGGAGCAAGGAGAAATAGGGACACTAGACCTCCTCAGCACTGAGACCTGCAGGATTTCCCTGTGAATCCTGGAGCACCATGACTCGTCTCCAAGCTAGTGTGCCCTCCATGACCATATGCCCTTTAAAGAACAGAGGATTTAATTTTTAAATGGGACACTTCGCAGACATCCCTTTCTCAAATACCTATGACTGTATTTCAGAAGCTGTCTCAGAACCACCAAAAATCAGGGGGAAAAAAACAAAGTATGGGAACTGCTGCAAGATGAAGTATCTTATTTAAATAATCTATGTGAAAAATCTTTAATTAGCAAAGTTACTTCCTAACAACTTGACACACACAAATAAGAAAAAGAATAAGAAACACAGAATTACCCATTCACATATATCCCACACAGCTGTACATCTACGAACAATGAAAAATGCAAAAATAAATTGACCATGACTTTGGTAGACCTTATGACTTGTTTTCTGTATTAGACCTCAACAGTACTGTGCAGTCAGGCAGATGGGTCAGTAACAAGCAGTAATTAGATCAGTTATAATCCCATTCGCAGGGGAAAAAAAAATACTAAAAAAAAAAAATTAGGGGTACTTTGGGGCTTTTTTACATGTGTACATAAAGTATTTCAAAGCTGACCACCTAAAGTTCTTCTTTCATATTAAAACACCTAACCAAACAACTCCATTTTTAGAAGTCTTGTGGATGTAGCAGCTCCCAAATTCTAGATAACTTAATAATGTATCTAACCACTCACAGCCTAACTTTCTATCCTCAATAAACAAAACATTGCTTTGTTCATGTTTACTTTTTTAATAATATGCGCACACCTCTCTTTCTTTTGAAGAATTCCATCTTTGTTAATTTATGGTATTTCCTTTTCTTCAGGAGCAATAAGTTCCATTGCAGTGAAGATCTAAAAATATCTTTGGTCTTGGCCTAGATTCTCTTTTAGTGTAAAGTTAAGCTACCTTGGAAATAATATTATATAATTCCAAAAATAAATTCTATTATAAATTCCAATACACAAAATTTTTAACCTATATTTTTTCTAAGTTGTTAATTCTTCACAACATTTAGATTTGCCAGTGATCAAATTACAGGCAAATTAAATGGATTTGTCTTCTTTGCTGTGTTCTCTTTTGCTATAAAGACAGCATGCAAAAGATAACTCACACCAACCTTGTATGACCAAAATGTAATTTGTAAGGAACCACCACAAAAACTGCCCTCAAACACCTCTAGTGTATGAACAGATTTTGATACAGTGTACATTGGGTTCTGTGGAATTATGGAATTACTCAAAGGTGAGTCTTGCTGGTTAGGACTTCGCAAAGACAGTCGACACCCTGTCTTTTGTTCCCACATTCTGTAGTCATTACAGAAATGCTAAGTGCTTAATCTAAAACCTACAGAATTTAGTAAAAAATTCCTATGTATTACAGTGGCACTTGACCCAAACCCTATTTAAAGATGTTTCCTAGTATTTCCTGTGTTAACAGCTCTTCAGGTCTGTCAGTGCAATCACTCCAGCCGAGCAATCATTGCCTGCCTATCAATCTATTAAATTAGAGAAGTCCACTAAAGCCAGCTTTCCCCTAAATACCCTTTCCCATAAAGCAAACCCTCATCAGGCAGGGATTCATGGTATAAAAAACAGTGCGAGAAAGAAACAAACCAGTACTTGGTGTCTTAGCTTTGGTATTTGACTGGCATTTCCACCCATTTCAGTATTAACAGATTTTGAAGATCATGCTGGAGACAAAAACAAGTCCAGCATGCCTAAAAATCAGGATGACAGTCCACAGGAGTTGCTTTCACCTGTCCTTCAAAGGGAAAAGGTAAGATTGCTCTGATAGAGCATCAAGAAGACTGAAGTGAATGTATTTCACAGCAGTGCCTTGAGAAAACCTATCTTTCACAAACAAGGTGAAAGATACCTACCTGCAGGTACAGGGTCAAATTTTGTCATTTCAGTAAAAGGACTTAAAGGATTCATATCATAGCAACAGAACTGCACAGAAACTGAAATCAGTTGAAAAAGTAAGCTTTTTGTCTTTTTTTTCATAATCCACTGAACACAGTGGATACCTGGACATTTACAGCCAGGTTAACTTTAGTATGACTGAGCTCCAAACAATTCATATCATGTAAGACATAGCAAAACAGGAGCGGAGGAAGAATGAGGGAAGCAACAATAAGATATTTTCATTCACTGCCTACTTGGTCATCTAATTCTGAGAGAAGTTATTACAGATAAAAACAACTGAAAAAGACACTGACCTTCTTCAAGCAACTTTTCCTTTGCAAACTTCTCTTTAAAGTACAAAATTTACTTAGTTTTTTATTCTAATTAGATTTCATAGGGAATCAGTAAGAGAAAACAAATCAGTATTGATTTTATTGTTGTAAGGTAGTTTTTTATATTTAATTTTTAATCCATACACTATAGGTCACTATAACAAGGTTCAGTCGGCTCTGCAGAAGAAAACACTTATTTTTTTCCTATGAGGGTGCACTAACACTGCACAAAAACTGTATCCCCTCAAACCAAACATCTGCTGTGCAAAAAGTTGAGAGCGATGTCATTAATAATGCAGGCTGGCTCTATCAGGGGCAAAGAGCATGTGAGTCTACCCTTGTATCTGGGTATAACCCCTGACATGGTCTCTGTGCCTTCTCAAAGACATTCTCTGCTGACGTGTTGCACAGTAATCGATCACCTTAATGAAGTAATGCTTACACCTTCTCATACCTTGCAACAGCTTGTATGAATGAACAATCAGATGATAAAATGGTAATACATTTTAGAAATAAAATGGAGGAGTAGCAGATTTTTTTCTCCTTCTGAAGAACAAACTACAAAACAGAAGGGCTTAAGGCAGCTTTCTATTTCACGGACTAAAATTACTGTATTCCACCTCTGTAAAAGCAGATAAATTACACTCACAAGGCAGTTTGGATTTTATAGTCTCTATAACGTCAAGAAACTTATCTACCACTAGTATTTACCAGTTCCCAGACATGTAATGGAAACAACGCACCACAGTGGCTGGCTGCTGTGGTCACTGTTAGTGAGACCACAACAAGGAAGTTGTGGAATTTCTGTACAATTTTGTGGCATAGTAAACGACATTTTAATTCTCACCCACAATGTGTACATGGTGTCTGCTCTGTGTCCACTACAGAAATGCTGGAACTCCTCTCTTTCAGCAAGAGCATGGGCAAGTCAAACTATCCATGTGCTTTCACACTGAACTTTGTTTATTTCAAGTGTATTGAGAATTAACCTCAAAACTACAAAGTCTCTCAATTTTGAGGTTTTTGGTGTAAAAAATAATGGGATCTAACAAGTTAGACATAAAATTATCCACTTGCCTTTCTTAAATTTATGTACAGGAAGTTTCTTAAGCTGATCCTTCCTAAGCCGATTCCTTCTTGCTCTGTGTCTGTCTTGCACAAATTTTGTGATCTAGAAACAGACAGAAGTAAGACAGCATGAACAGTAAGTTAAAACAATAAAAGTTTTTATTTATGAGTCTTCACAGTAGGTTAGTCAAAAGGGAACCCCAGCTCAAATTGAATCACCTCTTCCCTTGCCTGGACTCAAGGATGAAGCTAAACAATGTTCCTGATGACCAGGGCACTTGTAACTGAAAATAAACAAGGTGGTCTTGGAAAGACAAAAAGAAATTCATTTCCATACTACATAAAATAATGGCCATTTCTGCAATCATTTATGGAGGCCCATGTAGAGTGGGATAAATTATTTCAGAGCAAAACACAATTCATTAAGTTTGACTGGGTTTGCTCACGGTTTTAGGTCATTACAGCTGTTAGAGGATTATTACCATGATCACTAGGACCATTTTCAGAGTATCCAGAAAACTGTTCTCCTAGTAAGAGGAAATATCTCCTGCTGTTCTCCTAGTAAGAGGAAATATCTGAATTCTAATGAGAGATGGCCTTGTAGTGGGAATACCTTGCGCTTTATACATAACTCCAGTTCCTTGCTAAATGATTGGTGCAAGTCAACCTGTAATTAAGTTCATTTTTTGACCTGACAATGACATGCAATTTAACATCCAAAAGCAGCTTAAGTGGCGAAAACCTCTGAAGCAAAAGATGAAGAAATATTTTATCAACTGAAGAAACAGTTGATGTGCTACTTGACTTCTATCAAAACGTCTAACAATAAATTGGTCAGAGATCAGCGGAGATTCTGAAAAGTGGGATGCTAAGTATTCTGAAGTAATACATAGCTATAATATAGCTATGCTATTTTACCATTTATAGGACACATGTGCCCAACTGAGCACCTTTATGGGTAATGTCTGTGCTGCGAGATACATGCTATATGCTGTAACAAGTTCTGAGCTTGCTGACTGATTACTGTACCTCCAGCAAAAACCAGTGAGACTGGTTTTGGCACTGTGGAACTGTGGGACCAACGTTTATTAAGCAATGCAAATTGGTAAGGTGGGGGACAGTGCACCAGAGCACAAGGACAGCTCATTCTCTGTGGGGTGGAAAAGAAAGCACTTGTGCAGTGGAAGAGCAGCAGTGATGACAATTTTTTGTCAGTAGTTATATGCCAGATACAACATCCTAAGGGCTTCTGATATTCCTTGGCTAAAATTCTGCATCTGTTTATTTTACTGAGAAAATACCAGATAACAGGTAAGCTGGGTACAGACATGTACAGCACACAAAGCTTTCACAGCTTCTTTTCTGCATCCCCTTGTTAACTCCAGGAAGTGACAGGGTTAGAACAACAAACAAGTGACTTCTTTGAAAGAAAAAACATTATCACAAGAAGGAACTTACCATAAATATGACAATGAGGATAAGACAGATCCCTACTATTATTAGGAAAGGGATTAAGTAGTACTCCAAAGGAAGACTGAACTCTGGAATTAACACAACGTGACCACTGTGGGGAGAAAAAGATAACAGTTTCTAAATATGATAGGATTTAATGAACAATGAATTAAAACAAATGGAAAAATTCCACTAAAATAAAATGTTACCACTAAATACACTAACTTAATACCTACCTGTGCACAACAACATAAATTTAGCCAAACATCAACGTAACATAAAGCCAAATAAAAGGATAAAATAACATTTCGTAGAATATTTTTTGAGTTAAAACTACTTATTGACCTCAATCATAAATAAATCTAAACCAACCAGGAAAACAACCTCATAACTACTTTGAGAGCAAAATGAAAAAAACATGACTATGAAAAGATACTGTGAAACCACTCATATTTACAGCAGCATTTTGAGCTACATGGGGGGTTTACTTTCAAATCACAAAGCATGGTAAAGCACACCCCCTTTGTCCTCAGAAGAGTCAATAAACTACAGTAAAAGTCTTCCTCGACAAGCTGATACAGATGCTGTAAACTTGGTATCTGAATATTAGAACTTATTAAGAAAGTAAATTCTCATTATTCTTCTGTTGGCACATGGAGTCAAGAATACCTGAGAAGGTACAGTGTACAAAAGCATTGGTACTTCTCTAACTTCTGCTCATGTGGAGCCACTTAGCAAGTAGTTCCATCAGCAAGGCTTCTACTTCAGAATGACACAATCTAGTTCTTCTGATTATTTTAGTTAAATGATATCAGCAAGACCTGAAGAAGCAATATCATTGAGCTAAAAATACAAAACACACTTCCTTTCTATCCTGTTTAAGGTACATATTTTAACTTATCTTGTTCTCACAGTGCTTTTCTTTTTAAACTGAAAAGCAGAACAGAAGCAATGAAAAACTGATCATACATCCTGTTAGAATCATCTTAAATGCAACCTGCAGACTCTTCTAGCATAGGAAGTTCTCTCTGACTTGTGGTAGAAATATTGTTAAAAGATGATGAAAATGGCCAAGTTCAATAGCCTTACACTATGAAGGCCTCTGTACTCAAAAAGATAACCAGGTTTATTCACTCTGCACACTCCTGAACGAGGAACATGGTAGGGAACACCAGGGAAATCAATAATTCTGTTATTTCTACATCTTTTGCAGAGCGGAAAGGCACTTGAAGTAAATCAGAGTTAAAATACTGGTACTCTTTAAACAGATAATAATTTAAAGCGAAACTATAAAACAATGAAATTATACATCAGTACTTGTATAGATACCTAAGGATAGAATAAAAAAGGCAGATTAAGATACAGAGTTCAGTCTTTATTTGTAAGTAGCTTCATGACTGCATTACCTCCAATGTGCATTAAAGATTTAAGGCTTTTTTTTTTGAAGACCAGCATCTGACTTCAATGGGAACGGACATACAAGGTAAAACAAACCCACTATTAGATCTGAAATACAAATACTCTCACAAACATTCATCAGATTCCTAGATCATGAGCTAAACTCTTATGTTTAATGGTGCATGAAAGGAATAACATTTGATAAATGTACGGTAGGAAAGCAGGAAAGAAATTGCAGGAAAGCAACTTATCTTCATTTTTAAAATGGTATCTGTCCATTGCTCTCAGGCACAAGGTTCACCTGGAATACCCACAGCCTCTGTCATCACATCTACGCCAGATGCAGAGGGCCAAGTGTAAGTACATGTTAGTTGACAGTGTGAGATCTGGTTAGCAGACAAGAAAAAGCAAGATAGGACCATTTGACCCTCTTCCATTTAGTTTCATTTCTGATCAGGCTAGAGCAGATTTCTGTGAGTGCTGTTTGTGGTGTCAGCCCTAAAGGCACTGTTTGCATGTTGGGATTGATCTGTTGTACAGTGTGGATATTGTGTACAGAGATAGAAAAACTTTTTTACTATGTGGGTGACAAGGCACTAGAACAAGCTGTCCAGGGAAGTTGTGGAGTCCCCTTCTCTGGAGATATTCAAAACCCACTTGGATGCAATGCGGTGCAATGTGGTCTAGGTGATCCTGCTTATAGCATACTGCACAACAGCAGAAATGTGGAACAAAGTAAGAAGGCATGAGAATTTTAAATAAAATGTTCAAATCCTATTTTAAATCCATAAATACTAAAGAGAGACTATGACTGAATGCAAGGAGTAGCAGAGCTGTCTGTGAGGTAACTTACCCCTTCTCATAAGTAAACTCGTCTTTAAGAGAATTAGCTGATGTCTCACCAATAAAGACAGAAGGAATGTCAATCTTCTTTAAAACCTCAACTGCATCAAAACAGCAGGAAGATAAAGCTATTATTAGACTGTCATTCTGTGGGCACTCTTAAGAAAAAAGACTTGAATATAACGAGACTATCACAACATGAAGACGTATTTTAAACATAATGACATGTAGACTGATGCACGTTACATCTTTGCATAATAAGCAGTATCATTTTTCCTACCAAGTATCTAGAGACTTTATTTCAGATAGAGAAATAAGAATTCTTAATGGATTGTTTAAAGGGAGCATAAATCCAAAACATTTTCACAAAAAAGAGAGGCACATCAAATTAAGTTTCACCAGAGCATCATTCTCACTCAGAGACTTTAGCAACTCACACAGCTCCACTGATTTCCACAATTTCTAGCAACTTACATGATTTTGTGATCTAGTACTGTAAATTTTAACTAATCTTGTTCCCCCTCCTTTTCACCTTAAAGATAAATGAACATACTGGAAACAGAATAAAGAAGAGAACAAACAAATCCCGTATCTTTATTTCAGTCTCAAGAAACCATAGGGAGCTGTCTCCCTCTTCTCAAGAGTGAAGGCAATAAGCTCAAAAGATGGAGCCCAAATAAAAAATTATTGGAAGATAAAATTCCATATTCTAGATTACCATCTCTTCTGCTTCACTTTATATTGATTTGCTCCTCTAACTTATGCTTCACATTTAAGGGTCAAAGTATCTTGAGTATAGCCAGCAAAGCACCCAAGTTTTGTAAGGCAAAAGGAAACACAGCTTATGCCACCTCCTACCACCCAAGTCTGAATTCGTTGTGCAGTTATCCTACGTTCTGATCTATCAGTGAAACCTGAAAATACAATTTGTGTGGGTTGAGAATTCATTAAAACCACTTTCACATAGCTTTCTGGATTACTCAGCTGCCATTTAGTTTGCTGAATGTTCATTTCCTAATTTATTCAATGGTGTTTACACTTGGAAAGACTTTCTTTGTTCTCATTCCATATGGAGCAAGCTCAAAAACTGGACAAAATCAATGCCACGGAGACATACATAACAGCACTACAGGAAAAAAAAAACCAACCATACCATAAAACCAACCCAACATTTTTGCTAGATTACAAGATGTTCTGAACATATTCACTCCATGAAAGGTTAAAAATCGGAACAGCTAGCATCAGAATCAATCAGAAAATGGCACATTGGTCTCTAAACATTCCTTTCCCAACTGAAAAAATGAAAATACGTACATGTAATAAGTATTCATACGAAACTAAAATCTCATTGCCAGAGGAAAAGTGTACACAATAGTGTAGCAACAAAATTAAACCATTAGCAAATACTAAAGAGTCATATTTTGAAGTTGGATTTCCTTCCTACTTTCCCTGTATCTCTACATAATTAACAACAGCAGTTTTCCTCATTGGTTGTATAAACCTATCTAATAAATTCATCCTTGCAGCCCAGAACAGTTGAACTAAAACTTAAATGAAAAAAATATTCAGAGTATGTGCAAATTAAACACCACAAAAAACACACAAATATACATATATATTCTTCTATGAACACCCATTTTAAATGTTAACAGTGGGAGGATTTCTTGGGGTGTCTTATTGCTGGGGGTTTTTTGTTGGTTTTGTTGTTCTGGTTTGGGGCAGGGTGTTGGTCATTTGTTTGTTTTTGGAGAGTTTATTGTAAATCCTTCATACTGATTTTAATGCTGTACACTCTAGTGGGTGATATGATTTTCAAACAGGAGAGAAGTGATACCTGTACTTACTGTCGTTGGATCCCATGCTTATGAGGTCATCCGAATCAACATTGTGAACTATAGCTGCCTTGTATCCAGCTTTCTGTGCATTTAAAACCTGCATTTAAAGCCATGCAAAGTAAAATTAGTTTAAAAAAAGAAGTTCCTCTAGGTCAAGCTTGAAATACAAAAACCTATAGCATGCTGCACAACAGCAGAAATATGCAAAAAGGTAAAAAGGCTTGAGAATTTTAAATAAAATGTTCAAAAGGAAGACAATCTACAGTCTGAGTAGAACTGACATGTCTAACCGCAACACCACACAACTGAATATGCCACATAGCAGCTCACACAGCTGGATCTCCTCCTAGTTCACACAAGTCGCCAACAAATTTAAGAGCCCTGTTTTCCTTATGACATCCTTTGCTGCCCCATTTATAAGGGTCATTTTCAAGAAAAGCATATATTCTAGCCAAACACAAATACTTCTAGTTTTGTATCTGTAATATAACACAGAAAATACTCCACTCCAGCCGCAGGTAAAAACTTTGATAATATATACACTTCAAAACGTAGCACCAAGCTGTTGTACCCATTTTAAAATATTCCAATTCTGCACGTGAGTGTTTCTGCTCAATGTCTGCACTGTCTTCTCTCCTTATCAACCAACTGTGACGCTTCCATTGCTCCTGGGGTCTCAGTGTGAGTTGAGCCACAAGGAGATGATGCAGCTACTAAACAAATTATTCCAGGAAAGTGATTTGCGGATTTTGGGTGCACTCTGGTTTGAGGGACAGGATGCTTTTATGTTATCTCCATTCCCTAAGCTCCCCTGGGACTCCTGGCAAAAAGTGTCTAACTGGCAAGAAAAGCTTATATAGCTACTGAATACTTTCTATTATAAAACAATTGCATCCATCATCTTCATTTGCCATGTAAGCTGGCTCACAAGCAGGTAATCTTAAACTATACTACAGTACTGCTTTATCTGCCTGTAGACAACAAAATCCCTCCTTCACAGCAGTATTTAGCCTGCTGTTTGCTACAGATATTTTTCTGAAGCACCAGGAAATTCTTTAAGACCTTGAAATAAAGAAGGGGAAAAAAATTTTAAAAACTAAGACCTTACCTTGACATCAAAGTTGCACTCAAGCCTTCGAATCAACACAATAAAAGCACCAGAGGAGTTGTCCCTCAGTGGAGGCGGAGCTATAGGCTCACAGGCATTCTCTGGTTTTGAATTTACTAGAAATCCCTGCAAAACAGGAACAGGAGTTTCAAAAGAGCTGGCTGTCAAAAATAAGGAAATAAATCTACATGTTTTCATACAATAGATAAACAAATTCTTATTTTCAACCCAGTTCTTTATCATAGCAAGATTTCAGCTACATTCCCATTTAGATTCATTACTATCTGTATGCCTTTGAAGAATAAGAAAAATAATACATTTTTTCCACTTTCATGGTCTGAAGTTCATAACTCTGACTTTGCAGTATAATTCAGCACAAAGAGGACTACATCTATGACACTAATATTGTGGAACTATTATCCTAAAACATCAGAAGACTGAAAACTGAAATGTAAGAGCCTAAGAAGCACAAACACAAACTTAGTACTGAGCAATTAAAAGGGGAATCCAAAGGAAGTTAAGTGTGAAATCAACACTGAACCAGTGCACAAAACAGCTGGTCTACTGAAGTGAGCAGAAACTACAGACAACAAAATCTGCTGCAGTTGTGTTGTGAGTTCGGGGTTGACTAGCCTTTGAACATTCTTCCCTCTGCTGTGCATGCTCTGCAAACACTGCTGACACAGAAGTTGGGGGGCACAAACACCAACAGAACATCAAGCATACTGCACAGGGTTATTTCAGATCTAAAGAGAACAGACCTTCCCCTTTTGATATTAGAATGTGCTTGCTCCCTTGGTCAAATCTCTAGACCACCTGAAAAGGAGCTTCTTGATTATTTAGATTAATATGAATTAATAATTAGATTGATATTAAACAGATTCCCTTCTGTCAACCTATTCACAACAGACTGTGATTACCACAATACAGAGAAACCCAGACTATACACCTAGAGGAGGTTTTGTACTCCCTTCATTTGAAATACATCTCCTCAGAACAGACACCTTCCCTTGAGAGGCGTTTGTGCAATGAGGCCACAGTGAAAGAGGAGTTTGGACAATAACGCAGTGGAGTATCATTTGGCATAAGAATATTCTACAAGATTCATACTTGTTTAAATCAATTTTAAAGGTAGAGCAGATTATCTGAGATAGAATGGGATGATCATAAGAAGCTGCCCTGCTTTAGGCTCAAGAAATTACCAATGCAGTTCTAGATACATCTTGTAGAGTTTTAAATTCTGTTTTTACTGACAGCATATAGAGATATCAGAACGAAGCAGTTTTGTTTTGAGTAATAGATTTTTGTAATGATAATATCCCTTTTGGCAGAGAAACTGCAACAGCAGTCTGCTCTCTGCCAAGTTTGGGTTGACAAGGTACAACATTACACCATCAACAATTACAAGCAATATCCACTGAAAAGCCTATGTTGATTTGATAACAGCCAAGCACAAGTCCCTGTGGTTCCCAATTCATACAGTAAAAGCTCCTTACGTGGTGTAGTGTCATGCAAAGCACTTACTCTTTTTTAACTAGAGTGGCATGACTGGAACCAACTGCACTGAAGTTTTACACATCATGTGACAGTTCAAGAAATGCATTAACAGTAACCTAAAGAAAAATCCAGTCTAGTTGTTGCCTAATGCCAACATATATTCTGAAATATTTTTAATTGAGGAGCTCTTTTTCTAAGGATATGGGCACAAACAACTGACCACTTTATGACTAGGGCACACAAGGCCAAAAACAAATCTTGATCATTAATACACTGAAATGAATCACATTTTCATCCTATTTCAACCTACTGCAGCACAACCTACTGCAGCATTTTTTTAACAATTAAAATGTCAATGCAAACATTGAAAAAAATTTTAGTATTATATTCAAAGCTAAAACTCTATTTCTACACAGGTCACAACAACCTTAGTGAAGACACAGTGCTGTCAAACAGTTGAAAAGGTTAGAATCAAAGCTCCTTACATCTATTCCTGATGTGTTAAATGGGCTCACTACTTGGGCAAATCACTTAATCACCCTCTGTTTCTCAGTATAATCAGTAAACAACCACACATCTCTAATACCACCTCTCCCCACGAGAACACCCACTGGGCTACGAGGGCTACTGCAGAACTGCAGCCCCTGAGTGTCTCCATTTAGTTGCTTAAGAAATTCAAGGAGGGAAGCAAACTGACAGCAGTTCCTGTAGTTTCCAAGCACATGAGCTACAGGTCCTATCACAGCACTCTTAATGTGGGCCACATGCCTGGTGGATAATCCCTCCTGCCTGTCCAAGGGAAACCCTGTGAAAGGGCTCACCAGTATACAACCCTTCAGAGACAAGTTCTCCATATCTTTTTTTAAACAATAAATCAAGACAAATTTCAGTATGGCATCCACTGACACCAGTGCAAGGTAATTAACATCACAGATTAGTACTGACTCCAACTTCAGAGAAAACAATGGTCTACCAAGCTTCCCTTCTTAGATTCCAAACATTCAGCTAATTTATTATTTTTTATTATTTATTTATTGCAAATGTTCAGCAAATTCTCTCATGTACAAAAGGTCAGATTATCAAAATTCTCTTAATGGGAGAGGAATCTTGTATTCACAGGCAACAGTTCACATCAGATCACTTGTTTTGCTCGAGCAGTAGGTAAACGAGTTCTGTGTTTATTTTTCTCCAGTACTATATTCATTTAACTTCTGTCTTTTTCAGTTTACACAAAAAGTGTTCAGCAGATACAATCCTCTATATACATCTTCAGGATATGAATATATATGAGTATTTTTTTACCTTCAGGCCTTCTGCTGGCAACCTGTAGCCAAACCTAGCAGGCAGATCATCAAAGGTCTGGGTTCCATTTTCAAGGTTATACTAAGAAATAAAGTTCAAAGAAAATTCACTTTTGCAAGAAGAGAGAAACAGATAACAAGTGTAAATAGATATAAACAATACCTCATGTTTTGTAAGATCAAATTTTTTATGCAACATAGGGCATCTTGTGACCATGCCAGTAAAATTACAAAATTGCTTTTTTCACCAGTCTTTCACTCACATGGCAACATCGTATTTTTTTATCTATTTTTCAAAACAAGGAAGTAAGTAACAGATCTTTCATTAAGTTATCTGCATGTTAGATCTTTCTTTCTACTGTCTACAGTTCAAATAATATCATATTTAGAAGAGAATCTACAAACAATCCAAAAAAGGGAAAATCTGAAAAGCTGGGGTTTTCAGGTGTGAGGATTTTTTTTTTGGATGGTGGTGTTCTTGCTTCTGTTTGCTTTGAATTCACTTGGGGTACAGGGAAGAATAGCTTTTAACAGCTGGTTCATTGCACGCAAAGAACAGTTGCTGCAAGTTATCCCTTCTCAATTCCCTGCTACCTATTCAGTTAATAGCTGAAAACCATTTCAACAGGCTTGTTTTATACTAACTATGAGCTTTCATTTCCAAACAAGGACTAGCACAAAGACCTTAAATCCGCAGAAGCTTTGCTTCCCCTTTCCTCATTCATCTTAACCAATGCAACAAGTGCAGACTCTAGGTATGCTCCATTTCTTTAATTGAAAGTAAAAACACTAGTTTCTGCTAAGGTTGTGAATTTACATTAAGTGACTTGAATGCCTATCAGTCAGTAAATTTTATTAAATAGTTAAGATATTAGAAACATTTGTGTATTCATTTTATCATCCAGGATGCTGGACTGTCATACACAACAGTCCAATAAGGATCTTGTTTATTTCAGAGGGACATTTCCTAATAGCTAGACTTAGACAGGGGAACAACAACTATAGTTCAAAGAAAAACACTTGCAAGATTTATCTTAACTCTTGCAAAGGAGCTTCCTTCCCACAGATTTTAATAAAATGGAGGGGGAAGAGGTAAGAATGGAGCTAAATTTCAAGGAAGCATTTTTGTCCTGTGTAATCAGTCTGCTCCATACAACCTCTCCTGATCTTTCATCCTTAAGCCAGCAATCAGACACAAACCTACTTATTTTTATCCCTTGGTTGAAAAACAAGCAATCATGCTTCTTATATACACAGATGTTCTTTATACAAACAGAATACTCCATTTGAGACTGCAAGGATGCAAGAATGCAGACATATAAGAACAAACCCTAAATATATTAGGAAATGAATCCAGAACTTCAGCTGGAAGTTTGCTCCACAAACAGGAAATCATTAAACCAAGGAATCTCTCAAGATTATGAACTATCTGTATGCCTTCAATTTCATGTGGCACAGTGTGCAAACATTCCATCTTCTTCTGAGTATCTCAAGCTTTCCACTGGCTCCTGTTCACAGCAAAGTTTTAATAAGTGTCTAGTTCATCTCTTCATTTCCCACTTCAAATATACTCTAAGAATAGATCTGTAACTTCCAAATATCCAAGCAAAAGACACTTCATTTTTAGATTGAATTATTTTACAGTACTGCACACTGAAGCTTAAATAGATAAAATAAAACTAAACTTTAAAATTGCATTTTTTCTTTTTTTAGGTTGGTAGGTCGTTTTGTTTATCTTTGCCAAGGGAAGAAGTAACAAGAACGAAAATAAGGGTTTTTATGAAAAGAGGAAGGATGGGCTTGGCGAGAAAGAAAAGGGAAATCAGGTTTACAGTAAAAAAGCCAGTTTAAAATTTCACAATAGAATGGAGACGACAGTTCCATAATACAGCAACAAGCTATTTGCATTAATTGTTTCTTGAAATACTTACCTACAGAAAACAGAAATAGGATAGTAACAACAAAGATCCATATAACATAATTCAGTATTCATCAATCCCACATTACCACCAACTTTTAAGTATCTTCATTTTAACATGTAGCTTCAAGGGTTTTTCACTCTGTTCTCCTAAACTGATTGACAAGTTGTTAACAAATTTCCTGGGTATCCCTGTTACTAGCAGAGAACCAAGATGACAGTACTTAGGCTTAATAATTAAGCTCTATCCTGTGAACTTTCTCCATAAAACTACACAACATATAAAACTCTAATAAAAAGCAAAAACTTTTGCCAGTAATCCTATGTTAATTTACTAGCCTGATCATTTAAATTTTACACACCCAGAAATATTAATGATAGCAGAGATGATAATTTTTGTAAAAATCTAGGTGCGACATACACAAAACTCTGCTGAAAAGGACTCCAGCACACATATAAACTCTACTAGCCATGGAAGATTATATGTACTTATTTATAGTTATCCTAAAAGCAGCATCCATGACCAAAACTTAAAATGCTGCCTAAGTCAAATAATCACAGCATTCTTTTAACACAGTTAGAATAGGCTGGAGGATATCTGGTAAAATTGGACTCTTTTGAAATGACCAAGGGAATTAAGTGCTTTCATTGTCATGGCATCTGAGCACATATCATCTGTAAGCTCATTTGAAAACATACAAATTTTTAAATTTTTTTTTAACCTTAAACTCGAGGTAATTCCATTCAAAAAATCTGCTATAATATTTACTGTACTACCTGATTTACTGAGCAGTTTAAAAGAAAATTCCATTTAATAAGAGATTCCATCTACGTAGAAAAAACATTATACTTACTGCTAAAATATCTGCCTCCACGGGTAAAAGATTCAGGAGAGCAAATAACTGAACAGTCAAAATAGTGTATATCTGAGTGGCAGACAACATCAGCATTGCTATTGACAACAGCATATTTTATTTAATACCTGCAACAACAAAAAAGAACAGTCAAGGCATTGAGCAAATCTTTTCCACCGTCACTTTACTGAGCTCTACTGGTCAGTTAAAACTTTTTTTCTGAAGAGGTATGCAAAAATGTCATTCTACATTTACTTTTGAGAGGCAAGTAATATTTATTTTAAATTACTGTTTTAGAGACATAAGTCCCTTTTAGAACTCCAAATTCAAAATTCCCACACATTCAATTAAAAAATGTGACACAGTACATCTGCCCCTTCAGAACACAAAGCAAGCAACAATTCCGTGCTACCCTGAGCATGAAATCTAACCACTCTTTCTGCTGAATCCAAAAGCACTGCTTGGTCTAGAGATGGATGGCTAAGTCTCTCTCATGATGCTTCTGGTCTCACAATAAAATATTACTTGAAGTTACATAAAATAGTGATAACACAAAACAACAGCAAATAAACCAAATCAAATATTGCTGTACTAGTTAAAATAATTTGGGGACAAGTTGTAGAAGTAGATGCTTAATAAGATTATCAGAACACCTGCATCTCCTCTAATTTCTTTTACTGGAGGAGTTAAAAGTACCTCACAAATAATTACAACTCTATTAGGTCATCTAAATTGTTTGCATGACTGTTGAAAACCTCCAAAATTAGGCTTCTTAATGAAATGCTTCCTTATGGATTTGTCTTTATTTGATTATAGATAGTCAGTTCTGCAAATTTTAATTTTGTTGACTTAATCAAGACATCTCAGCCAGAACTCTATATTCTCTTTTAGAACCAAGAATCACCTAAGAACTCCTCTCTACCTGTCCTGTGTCTCACAGGTTTTTAAGCAGAGAACATTGATCTCAGGTCCTCAACATTAATTGAGGCAAATACTGGAGAGTCAGATTTGATTTAAACTGATGCTATCAGGAAGGCAATGAAATTTCATTATTACTAATTGAGGAAACAGCTGATTTTTATTAGGAGTTCTCATGATCCTGATTTGGTCATTCAGACATATGATGCTTTGCAAAACTTTCAGATGGATAGCAGAGTAGAAGCTGCAGCCACAGGAACCTGCAGCCCATTACGAAATACATGAAGTTTATTTCTAAATTAAGATTTACCAGTTTCTCTCATTAGAGAGAAATGCCCCAGCAAAAAGCATGTGAGTGGCACTGGAAGAGTACAAAACAGTTGTTCAGTACAATAATTTTTATAACAGAAGCACTAATACTCATGAAGCTATCACAGCATTTTAACCAATGCAGTAAACTGAGCACGTCTTACAACACCAAGGAAACATTAAAATAGTACTGAGCATGATTAGAAAATACCAGAATTAAAGTTGTCCTAGCCAGGAGCATGTACGTACAGTGCAGTCTTCTCTGTCAAACAATAACATACTTACCAACTCCTCTGGGCTCAAGAACTACTGCCTCAAATATAAGAAAAAAAGCCTTACAGTTCCTAAAATTCCATGGCTCTTAATTGTTTGAGGTAGCTTATAGCATACAGAAATACCGGTATATGTAATTAAAGACTACACTCTAAACCACACATAAGAAGTTGAACTTGACTGCACTAATCTTCATCACTTTGCACCTGATTTTCCAGTGTCTACAGACAGTTCTCCTGAAGTAACCTCAGGGACTTCTGAGTCAGTTTTTAAACTCCCACTCCCCATTCTAGAACTCACAAAACAAACCAATCCTGAGGAGCTACATCCCTCCACCCCAGAGCTGCACTGATCAGCAGGTCAGAGATGAGGAGGTGAAAGCAAGGAGTGTACCACATCACAGCACACCCAGGAGTAAGGAGACAACCACCAGGGCAATGCACTGGCTGGGAACATCAGACACAGCACTGCTCCTGAAAATAAAGCAGCTGTAGTGCTGGAGAATGTGCAACAGAACACACACCCTTACTACTCTTTCCAAGAGAAGAATAAAATGTCCCTTCTCACTCAAAGATAAGGATGGCTAACAGGCTCAGCACCAGAACTGGCAACACACAGTAGGTACATCTACCTGCCATGCCAGGCACCAGGAACCTGAGCTGCCTCTTACCACATGAGCTGTAATACGTGTATTAATAGCAGGCGGTTAAAAAACACACACTGTTCTTAACACCAGGACACGGACTCCAGACCAGAACAGGCAACTCATGTGAAAAATGTTCTTCTGGATACAGTCCGTGTCCTGCCAGAAATACCAGTTTCACATTTACCAATGTGAACAAGCCCTGGAAGCACATCTGGGACAGGCAAAGTTGAGAAGAAATTACAAGGCTTGGGACACAGAGAAGACAACTCAGAGCTTTTGGCAACTACCCACAAACAAAGCTCCACAAAGTACAGATCAAATTTTCAGAAGTTTGTATCTCAATCAACTCAAAATGCATTTTGCTGCATAAGACAACACAAAGCAGTCCTTGTCCACATATTATATTTCAATCCTCCAAGAAAACAAGCTCTTTCCATCCCACTGATAAAAAACTATACTGCATATCTGCATTAAACAAACTTAAATGCCATTTTACTGCTACTTGCAGTGTTCTTACAACACTTATATGCATTCATACAATGCTTATAGCAATCGCAAAAATCATATGAATTTTTTTTCTGTCACAAACTCAGTGAAAACATTCAAAATATTTGGGTAGATTGGGCTGCACCTTCCAAAACTACACAAGCAGAGGGTAAACAGACACTACCCTAATAACATCAAAAGCCCCAAATGTCTTTGGCTTTCTACATTTTGGTATCATGACCGACCTGAATCTGCATCTAAGATCTATTCTCAGAACTGAAAGAGTACTGCAGGCACAGTTCAGTATTCAGACCTGGTCAGATACGGGAATTACTCCTCTCAACTCGTTTTCGTATTTTTACTGGCAATTCGGTTGTCAGCCAGACAGAGTCCACGCTGCTCACTATCTTCCAAGCATAACCAGTATCTCAGCGCACAGACAGCCTCAAAGGAACCACACACCAGGCATTTGCGAAATGACAGAGCAAAAGTTTAGCGCTTATCAGCCTAGAAGTGATGCTCGAGGAGCGCTTCAGCGTCCTCCCTTCTCCTCCCCTCCCTCCCACCGAGCCAGATCTCCACGCAGCCTGCAAGAAAAGAGAAGCGCTAGGGCCGACGGCCGCTCCAGCCGAGCACCCCGCGGCAGGCCCGGCCGCGGCCCCGCCAGAGCCCGCGGCNCGGCCGCGACGGAAGTCCCGCCCCCTGGCCGCGCCGCACAAGGCGTGGTCGGCAGGCAGGCCATTGGTAGCCGCAGCTGCCATTCAGCCACCGGAGCGTGTCGCGGGACGGGCTCAGCCGGTGAGTGGCGACACCAACCGGTGCATCGGCCCCGCCCCCCTCCGGGAGGCGAACGCGAGGGGGGCGGGGCAGTAGGGGGCGTGGCCGCTTCAGTCGCCTCAGCCACCGTCTCCTTCCCGCCCTCCGCCTGAGCGGGTATCGGAGGGCTCCAGAGGAGAAGCGGAGCGGCTCCGCGGGGTTACGTGGAGAGACAGGTAACGGCAGAAACACGTAACCCTCCCTGCCGTCGGGCCCCCCCTCTTTACCTCAGCTGGGAGCCCCTCGGCTCCTCCGGAGGCTGCAGGCCCGGGTGCCGTTACGGCTGGTGCCGCGGGGTGTCGGTCCGGCTGGTGCCGCCGCGGGCAGCCAGGCAGGCTCCGAAACAGGGAATCCCAGCAGTGTGGGGGAGACAACGGGGGAGGGTTCCCCCTCCGCTAACCGTGTCTGTGCTTTAAGAAACGGCAACCAAAACAAAAAAGCAAACAAACAAAAAACAAAACAAAAAAAACCCCCAACACCCACACTTGAGAAGTCTTAGTGAAACACAAAAGGAAGATAGCAAAGTGGGTGTTCGTCTCTTTTTCCCGGGCAACAATCGATAGGACACGAGGAAACAGCCTAAAGATGCACCAGGAGAGGCTTAGCTTGGAGATTAGGGGAAATTCTTCCCCGAAGAGGTAGTCCGGCCCTGGCCCAGGGCGGGTGTGGTGTCTCTTAGAGCCGCGTAGATGTGGTGCTGAGTGACATGGGTTCGTGGTGGCCTTGGCAATGCCAGGTGAAGACTTGGACTTGATGGTTTTAAAGATTTTCTCCAGCCCAAATGACTCTCTGTTTATTAGCCAGAGCACTTAACAGAACAGGCGAGTATATAAAGTGGGGGGAGGCAGAGGAAGAATGGAAATACTGGACTAGCTCATCAAGATTATGTTACTTTTGGTTCATAATCTGACAAGAAAATCATGGTGCTAAGGCTACTGTCCTGGAGAATAAGAAACCCTACACCACTGGCCTTGTAGGAACTTATATTGTGCCTGTTTCCTAGCCATAAAATTACAGAAATTTCCTGTAGATGTAACTATGATAATTTATAAGATTATAAAATGAAAATATAATTAAAATGGAACGTATCTGCTGGCAGGCGTAACATTTTATCTAGATGAGTGGTGAGTTCTAGAGCTAGAAGAAGTTTTTCACTGCCTGTCTCATGGAAAGCACTGCATTATTGGAGGATCTTCAGTCTGATAACAAAATATTTAATATTAAAATAATGTTTCTGGCAGTAAAATATTTTTCCACTCACATTCTTCAAGCACAATTCTGTTCAGAAAGAAGCCCTTCAGAAGCTGACTAACCTTTTTGTTTAACAAAATTAACTTTCTCCTAAAAGAGGAAAAAAAAAATCACACACTTACAGGCTGATTTGGGTTGGAAGGGACCTTAAAGATCATCCCAGCCACTGCCATGCACAGGGACACCTCCCACCAGCACAGGTTGCTCCAGGCCCCATCCAACCTGGGCCTGAACACTGCCAGGGATGGGGCAGACACAGCTGGATTTATGAGAAGTTATGCTTCATTTTAGTAATTTAGAACATTGGGTTGTTTAGGTTGGGTTTGGGGTGGGCTGACTTTAGTAAAAATGTTTTCAGAAAGCCATGTTGGGCATGTGTGGAAGAGCAGTGCCACGTATGTCAATGTCAGCACGCAGAGGCAGTTGTTGCCACCCCCCGGATATGGCAGTCACTATCTACGGCCTGCAAGCGGCACAGTGCCCGTCCCCAGGACCCGGCGGTACCGTTTGCTGTGACTTGTGTGGTTCGGCCAGGGAAACGAGTCACTGGGGAGCGAAGGGCAGGCAGAGTGCAGGTCCGTCAGGCAACAGCAGGGTTTCGCTGCGCCAACAAGCGCGGGGGGTACACGTTACCCCAGCCGCTGGCAGCACCGACAGCATTTGCACCGCGCCGCAGCTTCTCGGAGTGGTTCTGTGCTCCATAGCCCAATTGCCGCCTCACAGGCCCGTTCTTCCGGGCTCCGCACGCCAGTTCCGGCTCCGCACTCCGCGCGGGCGCGTCCCGGGCGGGTCCGTCAGCCGGGGTGGGTCCGCCCTTTCCCGGCGGGCGGAGGAGACCCCACAGAGGGCCCCTCCGAGCCGGGGGGTGGTCCAGCCGGGGGGTCGGGCCCGGGGCGGTGCGGTGTGGGCCCTGCGGTGCCGGCCAAGCCCTGCAGGACGCTCGTCTCCCAGAGAACGGGAGCCTGCAGTTCTCTCTATATCGTGCCATAAGAAATTGGTTTGGTTTGGTTTGGTTTGGTTTGGTTTGGTTTGGTTTTGGGGGGGAGATCTAACTTGCTGTTTCATCCCTTTACGTTATCATCTGGAAGGTGCACAACCCTCTTCATGAATGTTTCACACCTTTGGGTAAATTTGCAATTTATTGTATTGTTACTGTGTGGACTTAATAAGGAAGTAAAAGGTACTTTGTGCTTTCTTTACAGGAAAACTTAACATTGGTGTTGACGCTCTTCAGCATGGCATAGAAGGACTAACTTATCTTCTTACTGAAAGCTCCAAGCTTATGGTAAGGATATCTTTGTGTAAATAATTCAGGGATGCACTCAAAGGATGTTTTTATCATTATAGCACTGAAAATACCACTGATGAGTGGGGGAAACCTAGTTCTAAACAAGGTTAAATGTTCCTTATTAATATTCATTATGTTTGTCTGATACAGTACATTTTGGAGCTTTTTAAGCTCCTGACATGAGAAGTTTGAGTGGGTGTGAGATGATATTAAAAGAATAATAGTTGGGTAGTTACTGTTTCCATGGGAAAGACTTTTTACGATTGATACAGTAGAATATTTGAACAATGTAGACCTGGAGAAGAGGTACAGAGAATTGTAATTCCAAATTAAACTCACGCAGGTGTGGTTTTTTAGAACAGGTGAGGGAGGGATTGAAATATTGCAGAATCTTGCCTTGGAGTAACATGACTTGACAGATAAATTATAGTGCATTATGGTAGAATGATAGTGTGTGATGGTAGGTTGATTACAGAATGTGGTTATGGTATAAATGCATTGTAAGGGTATCATCTTTTCTGTCGAACACATTATGAACTGTGTTCATAATGATTAACCAGGCTCCTCCAGCTCAGTACAAAGACACTGACCTGTGGCAATCAGTTTCTTGAGGCCATTCTGACTTACTGTAGCATGAACCTTAAAGTCATTCCTGGTGCTCACTTAGATGTGTACACATTCAGATCACTTGGAAGTATTTATAATTCGCGTATCAATATTATGTTGGAATACAGTTGATAAAACGATTATTGAAATATATGCTTACTTGTGACAAAGTTCAGATGCTATTTGACCTTGCATTTAGTTCTCTGATACAAAGGCTTAAATGTGAGGATGTTGAGTTTTTTCTACATAAAAAAAAAAGAAAGATGCAAAACTGTCCCTGAAGCTTATTCAAAGCAGCAGTAATACACTGACGTGTAAATAGCATAAAACCTGGATGATTTGTTTCATTCTAGCTGAAGAATTGTACTCACATACTCCTGCAGGAAAGTAGCCATACCATATGAAATGTTAACTTACAGTCTTGCTTGTTTCTCCACAAGTAATGATCATTACACAGTTCTGTATGAGGGCTTAAGTTGTTGTTCCTAGATTTCAGAGATCGACTTCCAAGAGTCCATTCAAGTTCTGGGATTCTCAGGTGAACTGAACAAACTGTTGCTCCAGCTGTACCTTGATAACAGGAAGGAGATCAGAAGCATTCTCAGTGAGCTGGCACCAAAGCTTCCCAGCTATCACAGTCTGGAGTGGAGGCTGGATGTGCAGGTAACTGCTGTTATGTTTTCAGTATTTTACTTGACAGCTTTTAACATCATAAACAATTACTAAACAATTGCATTATTTCGGTGTAATTGAGGCAGCAGTTTTTTGTGTATATAAAACTGACATAATTTTGCTACTGCACCAGAGATAGCTGTGGGTTGAACAGGATATGTAGTGATGCTTTCCAGAAATATTATGAAAACATTGATTAAAGTGGGTTAGTATTGCCTAATGATAACACTGAATAATAGATTGTGTAGATCTTTCATGTGGATGATGAGAATTTTTAAGCAGTCCTCCAGAGCAGGTCCTGCAGACCATAACCATAGTTTATTTCCCTGTTCCCATTTCATCTAAACTCCCTCATGCAGCTTGCAAGCAGAAGTTTGAGACAACAGATCAAGCCTGCTGTGACTATAAAGCTACATCTTAATGAGAATGAAGCTCACACTGCCCAAGTGCTGCAGACCGACCCTGCCACCCTCCTCCACCTAATTCAGCAGCTGGAACAAGCCTTGGAGGAAATGAAAACAAACCACTGCAGGAGGATAGTGCGCAACATGAAATAGCATTGAGTCGTGGCTGTTGTTCTACTAAGCAGTTTGTGAAACAACTAAAAACAATGTTCACAAATAGATTTTGAGGAAAAATAAACATCTGGATCAGATGAAATGCTTCCCTGTGCCAGGATCTTGAGCAGTAATTATAGGCTGAATGTCCTCCAGTGCTAACTTTACACGCCTGCCCAATATGAGATAGGTAATTGGTTTTGCATTACTTGCACATGTAGAAGTCCAGCATCCTATGCTGAAAATTTTTGTAGCTCTAAATTAGTATAGTTCCACTTGAGCTTTCCTACATTAAGAAAAGCTATCTCAATATTTTATGAAACTGCATGTTTATTTTTACATTTATCAAGTACTTTTGTCACTTTGTTTTGGATTCTGCCAGCTCAGAGGCTAAGTGTGACACTGCTTTTATACCCTTTTTATAGTCAAATAAAGCATCATCAACCCTAACAATGCCATACCAATGGAACCAGCTGTAACCCCTGCTAGGCAGTCTCATGCTTTCTGCAGGGAGCAGTCACCATAGAAAACCCAGTGGCCTAAACATGAGTTAGCATACTGATTATTTCTGTATGTAAAGGTGATCTGAAAAATTGAAAACTGGGGGCTAGGAGGTGGATTAAGAATAGTGTTAACTTCTGCTAAGTCTGACTTTCATGTTGTGATGCTAGAATCTTTGTTGCCCTGTTTGGACCATGTGCTCGTAAGGGAAAGACTAGCTGAGTATTGCAGCATAAATGATGCTTTTCCATCAAAAATGTCTCACGAAGGTTATGTCAAAGACACTTTTCAATTGTATTCCAATGCAATATATTGTAGCTTTTGTGACTCAGGTTAGTTGCACTAATTAATGTTTTGTCATCACTAGTGAGGGTACCTCATGAAGTCCTTACAATATATTGGAGAGGACAAACAGGCAAGAGAGAACCTTAACATACCAACTCTGACAGTAACTGTCTTTCATAGCAACACCCTAATTTTCTGTATTAGTGGGGTTCCTACATTCACAAATGCATTATTTTCTTACTGTTTTGAATTTCTGAACCTTCGAGGGGTAGTGTGTCAAATGAAACCACCCCCACAGTGGAAGTTCTTTAATCAAAAAACCTGTTTTCTAGAATATTGTTCATTTGCTTTATATAGTGTGATGATGTGAACAATTGTGTTTCCTCTCTCATGTATGCATCAGCAACATGTTTCTTCATTGTCCACATGTAGTGTCTTTCATAGAATTTTCTTCACATATAGTATGTGGTATTTAAATGCGATCTAATGTTAATACTTGGGATTTCTGATTAGTACTTTTTAATGTAATTTGCCTGCATTTCCTGGTGAAATAAAGCACTGGCCTACAGAGGTTGTTCCTATATTTCATCTCAGTGCAGTCATAGTCTAGGCCTTGTGGCAGCAAAAATGAAGTTTTAGATACAAGTCCTAGGAGCTTTTCGTGTCTCATCACATTACTGCCCTGTGAATCTGAATATACTTACCTGTCTTAGAATGTTTTAAAAGGAGAACTAGCTGCTGTAGAGCCAGCTCCATCAGGTAAGTGCTGGCAATTAATGTGTATCATCCTGAAGCATGTAATAGAAGGGGAGGCCCTTGCTGACAAGTAAGATCACAGAATAGTCATGGTTGAAAAGGACCTCTAAGATCACTGAGTCCAACAAATGCACCACATCCAACAGATGGGCTCTTCAAGGCAGATTTTGTACATACAGGATGCCATTGGATACCCTGCATATTCCTTTTCTGTAAGCTTATTACTAGTAAAAACTGGAAAACTAAATGGTCTTGCTCCCTCTAACAAAAAATTACCTGATGTGAGGGTTGCGAAGGTTAAATTTTGAAGCTGGGTGAAATTTAGAGAAATTCAAAGTGTGGAGTGATCCATGGACAGGCTCAAGAAGGAAGGTAAGGAGGAAAGAGCCTTGCACCAAGGATGTTGCTCTTGAATTGTGTCTTTCAGTTTGTTCTGTCGAGAAGAAGTGATCCTGGAAAATCACCTTGGCAGGCAGGGATTTCAGCTTGATCATTAGAAAGGCAGATGAGCTTTTTCTGTGAGGCTGGAATGCGTCTGCATACACTGCGGATTCTCCTTTCCCTGTCTTCATAGCACACGGAAGGGCTACTGAGGGCTCTGCAGCTGCAAGAGCAGATGTACTAATATGCAGACAGGGCAGAATTATAACTAAAACATGATGCTCGGTGGAAATGCACAGCAAATGACACTGCTGTTGATGTCCTCACAGAAATTTGAGTTACCAGTGTTGCAACTACAATACTGGAACAGCTGTTCTGTTGGGCGGTTGAGGCTGGAGAGTGAAAAAGCAGCTACTTCAGTAACCCATAGTGCTAAAAGAAGAATTCACTCTTGGATCTGATTTTTCACTTTTAATGTAAACTATGCAAAATTAAAGGAGACACACATAGCTGTATTTAATATAACTTGTTTCCTCTCATGATATGATTTTGCAGTTGCTTTATAGAAACCCTTGAACAATACATGGAAAGTAACAGCATTATTCACAAGCTATTAAAATAAATAAATAAATACTACTACTTTTAACACATTTTATTTGTAGTAGGCTTTTTAAATGTGCTCTAGGTATCTAGCCACTAGAAGGAAAGTTAAATTTGAAGCCATTTCTCTATATTTTTTGCGAATCTGAAAACACCGATTGTTGATTTTATAACAAAAAGGGTGACTTTCAACTTACCTCTAAAAGCTGAGTAACTTTTTTTTCAAATTGACTAACCCCATTTAATTTGTAGTTGCAGTATTTTAATATTGAAGCAATTAACAAAAATCAACTAAGTTCTCAATAACGTGAGGAAGTAGAGCCTAATAGTGTTTCATCTGTAGAAATCTATTAAGTGTGAAACATCATCTGTTACCCTCAGAGTAAAACTTTTGTATGTATTGTTTTACTGTAAATTTAACTGTTTTGCAGAACTGCCCCTCCTGTGTGTGTCAAGTAGCTTCTGATTTTAAGCAGTAAGCAACTTGTGGCAGGATAAACCACTAAATTCAGGTGAACTTACGCCAGTGCACACAACAACTAAAAATCCAACTAGTTAAAGCATAACCTAGGTTATGTTCTTAAAGGCAGAGCTAGCCAGCAAAGTTAGTCTTATCCCTTATCTATTTGCATCCCAACAGATTTGTATCCCAGTTTATTTTTTCCTAGTTTGAACAGCAGAGGGCAGAAAGTTTGTTTCTTATGATCTCCAAAAGATAAATTTTACTCTGGAATTGTTTTCTGCATTTGTCTTCTGACAGGAATTGTTTGTAGTCTCAAGACTCGGTTTCAAGTTTATATCATCATGTATTTTCCAATTTCATGATCAATTTTAAAGTAAAAACAGTAAGATTTTCAGTTTTCAATCTGTTGAGAACATTTTCTTGAATTTGCTAAGCCACTTAGCAAAGAACACAAACCCAATTCTTAAAACTCAGGAGGACTTAATTTGTTTGGTATTGTAAAATGTTTATGATGTTCTAAGTACTCAGTAAATTCAAGAAGCAATGTGTGGGGTTTTTTTTTTCCTTTTTTCTTTTTTTACCCCTTTTGAATGAACTCTTTATTACATCTGTGGATTTTGTAAGATCTATTATTTGTTTCTCCTCCAAGTTCAATGCCCCATCTCTGACACATATTTAGACCCTCTTACAGGTTTTATTTTGTAATATTTTTGCTTGTCCCTGCCACACTTTCTCACAAGGTTTTAATGTCCTAGACTAAATATTTTTTCACCTTTCTACTGGCTAACTAATTGGATGGGGAAAACTGTTTTCATGATGTTTATGAAACATCTACATATTCTCAGAGGTATGAATGGTGATTTTATTTCAGTTCCAGTTTTTGTAAGAATGCCTGTTTCCTATACTGTGACTTTGTAATATTAACAATAGTGTGTAGGAAAGGAAGTCCAAGATTAGGAATAACCTGGCAACACTCCATGAGTAAAGCTCTGATGTTTCTTCCTTCTCTCAATAAAGGGAAGGAAGTCTGTCACTCTGTATTTGTGGTCAGGGTTAGGTATATTGTAGCACAATCTCTTTTTTGAATACGCTGATTTTATTTTCAAGGTAGGTATAAATTGTGTCGGTTTGATTACTACAGTTGTATCTTGAAATTTGAAATTTCTCTCACTCATCAGAGAACACTGTTATTTCATCTGGGTTTCGCCGCACTGGGAGGGGGCATGCTAACTCCAGTGAAGAAGCTGAAACAAGCAGCTGTAGTGGGGTGACTGCTGACACTCCTTCAGCAAACAAGACACTACAGCTTTTCCCAAATCACTGTTGCAAACTATTCAAATATAATTTGACTTCACACTGATGTGGATGAGCAGTGTTTGTATATCCCATTCCACTGGCTTTGCTATAAAAGGGCGATAACCTCTGAGACACAAACATTGGTGTCATTTTTTGGTTAGCATGGCTGTTTCTGACATGAATGTCTGAGCAGTCATCAGCCATAGATGTTCTTGCCAGTAAATTTACTCCAACTTTCAAAACAACATGAACTAAGCTGATAGAAATTATTTTTCTGTTTGGCTGGGGGTTTTTTGGCCAGCAAACTGTCCATACTGGAGATGTGCTGGCTTGGAGATGCTGGCTGGGGAGGTATGCTTACATAGCTATTTTGGTGAAACTTGGTAATACACACCAGGTCTTTGTATTACACCAAACATACCACAGCTGCCTACATAGGATACGCTTTACCAAACAAAGTAAAAAAAAAACAAAACTGTTAAGCTATCTGAGAAAAGACAGCCATGAAACACACATAGATAAAACCCAGAATCTTAGGCATTGACCCCTTCATTAAAAAACACGTGTTGCCTGAAGTATACCCTTCCAGAAGAAGTCTCTTGAAAATCAGATTAATATAGAACTATTAGCAAGAGCATAATATACAAAATGATCTATCAAACAACACCCAGCTGCCAAAATTTCAAATAAAAATTATTAATTTGTAAGACAAACAATGTTTTTTAAAGTGTAACTGTGTATATGATGCACACATACACCTTTGTATAGTGAAACTTCATGTAACATGTTTACTGTTCCATTGTATTACTTGTTCTTTATTAATCTGGAGGAATCGAAGCTTCTTTTTTTATATACAGCTCTTCTTCACTGAAGTATATGAAAGCAACTAGAGGTAGTTAATGACAGCTTCCAGTCTCTTTGCACAGCACACACCTGAACAGAAGGCAGGAACTGTGCACTCTCTCCCTGTTCTGCAGTGTTTAACTGTTACTTAGTTACTCAGAAAGCATGAGATTTTCCAGGGAAACTGTGAATGTTTTCTTTTATAACTATGTAACAGACATGACACATGCATGTGTCACCTATGTAGGTGTTCTCAGAAAAAATGTTAACATTTGTAGGGCTTTAACACAAAGCAGTGATGGGTCTATATCAAAAATCATTACATGAGGTAATGTTTCTTTAAGCCATTAGATGCTCATTATCTAAAGGTACATTTGAAAGTGCACTTATTTCCTCTGACCTGCTTGCTTGGCTTTCCACTTGTATAGATTGAATTTGCTGCTAGAAAATGTATGACAAATAGGGTATGTGCAAAGTACTGTACTTTTATAAACCCCTACTAAGCTGAACAGAAGTCTGTACTATTCAAAAACATTGGAACATCACGTGAAATTGAAATAAAATAATATTATTGACTTAGTTTTTATAATGTATGATTTGGTAATTAGAAGAAAAGTAATGATATGGAGGCTTTCTACTTCACATTTGTGGCTGGGTTCCTTTATCAATTAATCCAATCCCATTGTGATGGAAGTGTAATTGTATTCCCTGGACTTGTACATATTGAATCATTTTCCATAAAAGCATGTCATATCCTACTTTTGTGTCCAAAGAAGGACAAAAAATAATCACAGTACTAGGAGAATTTGTTCTTACCGTTTTTATCTTTCAGATTTCAGATTAGTGGAGAAAGATGCTTTAGCCTACACCGAGAGGTACAACAGCAGCTAATTATATTATTCAGTAAAAAGTGCAGCTGAAATTCTAAGATCTTGCTGAAGAAGGCACTTGTAGTTGTAATACAAACTGCTGGAGTTTAGGACAGGGGTGCATGTACTTAAGACAAGCTGCAGTATCTTATCTAAGTGGCCTGGTTAATGTAGATGAGATGGCACCAGGAATGAGAGGTTCAAAGCCTTCCCTTGAACTGTCATGTCATCTGGAGAGGAATGCTAACAGGCAGACAGTTGTGTCTTTACTCAAGGATACAGAAGCCTGGAGGAAGCAAAACAGTCCTTGCAAAGACTTTATGAAAAATCACTCACGTTCAGATCATTACCCATACTATAACCATATGCATGCACATGCTCAGTCCTCTAATATCCAAAAGTTTTACACAAGGAAATTGCAGAAAAAAATTATATGCAGTATCTGCATAACCCTGGAGCAGGTGCTGTAGTGAGCACAGATGCCTGAGCTAGTAAAAATGGAAGCAAGTTACTCAGTAAGGAAGCAGTAGAGGAATGGTATAAAAGATAGTATGGAAAATTCTTAAGGAAGGGAAGCATAAACAAGTCTCAGGAGTGCTGGGTTTCCTGAACAGAAATACAGCAGATGTGGCCACAAAAATCCAATCAAGGAGGAGATCTGCTTAGCCAATGGGAACAGGAACAGGAAATGTAAAGAAAAATAAATGACAAGGAAGATTTGTTGAAGCAAGAAAATCAGGAAACACACAAGCAAGATCTGCTTGATACAGCAAGCTGATCCTAATACAGAGCTCACATACAGACTTAAACTGGGACTCAGAATCTGCATTACCACTATTAAATGTAAAACTGATCAAGGGACAAAGGTTGCTCACAAGCAGGGCCCAGATTCTACATTGGAGAAGCCAAATGACGTTCAGAATAAGTTCTGCTCCTTCTTACGAAATGAGTAAGAAATAAGTAAGTTCAGAAAAAAGTTACTTACCAAGACTTTTCTAATGTAGATCCTGATTATTGAGGAGGATTTATTCTTATCAATCGGCATAACCTGGAGTCTGCCCAAAATGCAGAAATAAAATGAAGAAATGCATTGCTAAAATAAAGTGTTGTGTTTGTATAGTCAGTGTGTGGTAGCTATATCTGTGCAGACATAAGAACACTGTATGCTTCCTATTGTAAATTCCAACGTTGAAGTTGTAAACAATAAAAAATTTTATAGATGCAGCTATTGAGTCTGGTTACATCACCATTCAAAAGTTGTTCCAAGTGCCCCCAAAACGATACAAGCTGCCAGAAAATGTATATGTATTACATTTACTTTACAGAAAGCCTCAGGAACGCATTTTGAGGACACCTCTGCCTTAAGGACGTCTAGACTACATAGAGGACAAGTGACTCAACAGGTCAGAAGAGATGCGAGAAGTACCACAGCTATATTTGAAACACCACCTACAGACAGGGAGTTGGAAAGCTTTACGGTACAACTCTGCACTGCATTCTTACGAGCAGCGGGCTGAACCTTGCCTGAGCCACCACCGAGTGGCTGCAGTCCCTGTCCCTGTGAACGCTTCCTCCCTCCTGCCCCATCCCCACAGCACGGCTACCAGACCCTGTAAGGCTTGTACGTCAACTAACTGGAGCACCACTTTGCTCCCAGAAATTAATATCCCCTTGAGTACCCCCCAACTTCCTGAATAAGGGTTTTACAGCAAAGCTAATGAGGTTGACAGAAGCTCAGCTGCATCGGGAGAGTTTCCGTGCACACCGTAGCGACTCCGCGGCCCGGCGGGGAGTGCAGGTCCCGGCCCAGCTGCTCCCCCGCGGGCCGTACCGCTCGGCGCGGTGTCGGGGACTCTGCGGCGGGCAGGGTTGCTGTTGTCTCACCCGGAACGCCCGCCG
>JAAWXA010000058.1:2212127-2264870 GCA_038090715.1 Florisuga fusca
CGCTGCCTCCTGAGCCGGAGACAGAGCCTTGCCCGCCAACTGCCCGTTCCGTACTTCTGTCCTGCTTGGCCATACGTCCAAGGTTCAGAAACTAATTTTATTTTATTTTAAAATAATTTCAATAAGCGGTTGTTCCGGTGAGTTTTGCAGAAGAGGGGAATGGCAGGCGGTGTGTCTGTGGCCCTGGGGGGGACCGTGCCCGTGCTGTGTGCGGTATTTATAGCATCCGTATCTTCAGGGACACGGGAGCAGGCTTCCTTGTTATTCCGGTGACAGGTTTGATAAGTGTTGTTACATAGCTAACTGCCTGTCCCTTCTGGCCAGTAATTTTTGGCCAGGGTGTTTTATTTGTGGTATTTGGAATTTGATTCAGAGCGTTTTGATAAACGTAATGTGTGGTGGGGCAGCAGTGCCTTGTTTTGATAGATTTTCTAATCGCTGCTTCAGGTTCACTGCAGATTAAGTGGCACTGTGTTAACATGGCAAATATGCGTTGACAAAATGTTTGCTAACGAAGTAAAAGATTGGCTGATTAAGCATCTACCGAGCGATAATACTGAGGGAGTTAAACTGGCAGGGCTGCGGAGGTCACTTACTCCTTCCCTGCAGCCTTCTCAGTCAGAAGAGTTGGGTCTCAAGCTCGTGTCGAACCGTGTGTGTATTCACCCATAATAAACAGCATATAGACAGAGCATGATAGGACTCAGGGGAAAGAGAGAGTCTTTGCTGTTCAGAAAAGTGAATAAATGCAGAATTTACAGGATTCTGTAATGATTTCTTTGCCTTGTGGCCCTGCAATCTCCAGAGGATTACTCAGGAATCCAGTCTTAAAATTACTCTGCACAGAGTTTAGATTTTTGCCTCTTGTCATAACTAGCAAAGCAGAAAAACATATTTAATTTATTTCTGTCATTCTCTGTGTTATTGTACATGGTTTATAACAGTGGGTGGACATATACCAGGGTCCAAACTGAGCAGGTTTCTATAAATCTGGTTTATCACCTGAATGGGAAGATCTTGGTTGCACTTGGAATGTCTCAATAGAACAGGACAGAGAAGAAGTAGCTGTCTGATAGAAGCACTGTGACAGATCATTCCTAAATAAATATCTTATGTACATTCTTGCTAGGGCTTGGCCAGCAGGTGTTTTCAGATACCTCTGGTGAAAACTTATGTAACACAAATCTTTTCTGCTGCTCGGTTTTTGACTGGTATCAAAATGAGCTCGTGTGGTTTCACCTTACTGCCACATATTTCTGACATACAGTTTTCCAAGCTGATGGGTTCTTGTTGAATAGGCCAAAATTGCAAAGCCTTCACTAAAAAAAAAAAAAGTTATAGCTGAAAAAAAACCCTTGTCTTTTTCCACCAACAGTAATCTGATTAGCAACATCCTTTTTTAATATAAAACAAAATTATCATTGTTTATATGATGTATTGCTAGTTAGTATTTTCTTTGTTTCCCCAGTTTTATTTATCCAACAGGTTTTTTTCTTATTTTTATAAAAATAATTGGAATAATGTATTTTTAACTACTATGTATGTCTTTTTACCTCAGTGCTTCTGGGAATAATACTTGGCTATAAAATAATCACATACGAACTAAAGTGTTTTGCAAGTGGTGTAGTGTTTTTCAGATGAAAGCAGAATTTTCTGCAAAAATTTAAGATTGTTTATGAAAAGAGACATTTAAAACTATGTGCAATGATCTGTAGGGTTCAATCTGATGATGTGCTTGAGAGTCCTGTTTGATCAAACCAGGCATACAGGGTTGAATTTTCCCATATTCAAGCCTTGTCTTGTCAAAAAAGTTTGCCATTTCTTTCCAGGTTAATGATGAAGACTTCTTTATAGTCATTAGCAAAAGAAAATTGAGGAGATCAAGAGCAAATAGTCAAATTAGGAACTTCCCATTTAGGAACTTCCCAATTAGGAACTTCTTCATGATCTGTTGAAGTTAAAAATGCAGTTTGTTGTATTTAAACACATTTTCAAGAGCTGTTAAACAGCAGTAGTGATGGAACTTCCAGTGAGCAGTGAACTAACCTTGTTGACCGAGCACCAGCTATGACTTGAAGCAGCCTCACTCCTGCTTGTCAGTTCCTGCAGAAATTTTCTGGCTGTGGCTGGAAGAAACGTAAGTAGCCTGGGGACCACTCCACCCTGTAATTAAATACCAAACCGCAGAAGTGGGGGATGGAAAGCAGACTAATGAACACACACTTGCGGCAATGTTATCTGAAGCATTTCTTGTGTGTGTGCATGTGTGGAAAAAAATTTAAGTGTGATTTATTTCTGATTAAAAGGGTTTCTGGAAAGACAGGCAAACTGCCCTGTGCGGCTCTTGTGTGGGTAAGTGGGAATATCAGTTGCATATCGATCTTCATGCTGAGCTATGTACACATATTCTGTAAAAAGAATTTTTCAAGTATTACTTCGGCTGATTTGTTCTTAGGTGGTACAGCCTCATATTTCAAATGAAGACTGAGGTTTTAATGTTTTCTCACTGTGTGTACTGACTGTGCTTCTTGGTCAGATTCTGATTTCATTCCAGATGGTAAACAGGATATAGAAAGTATGGCATTTGCACTGAACAGATTTGTGAAACTTTCTGCTGTTATCTTTATCACAGTGTGCTTTTCAAAGTGTTATATGGTGAACATTTGCCATACCAGAACATATTTGCCAGTAATCCTGCTCAAGGGGAGAGAAGGTTATTTGCTTTCGTTATTTTATTTACTTGACATGTTCAATCTTTTTCCTACTGGCTTCTGTTGGTGGGTAAGCTGGGTGGTGGGTAAGCACGGTCACTTTTATATTACTGTGTTCAGCAGGACAACAAGAGAAGAAAAATAATATACATACTATGAAAATACTTTTTATTAAGACAGTTGAAGTGCTCAAATGACTTTCAAATATAACCTTTCCCTGAAAACCACTGGTGTTAATTCTGTAGAGATTGTTACTGTTTTGTACTGACGCTGTGCTTGTTGCTGTACAGTATTTGTAAAGAATGCCTTTCTGCCTCAGTTACTCAACTGGAAATAGGGAAGAGATGGACAACACATTAGGCAGGTGCTCTGTTAAAGTTTTAGTAAAAATACGGAAAACACTAAGAGCTTGGTACCATGCTTCTGCCGCAGTGTTGCAGTCATTAGCACCGGGGGGCCTGGTAAGGTCCTGATGGACTCTGTGGTCCTTGCAGAAAAACGGTGCAAAGCAAGAGGCCATGCATCCCTGCTCTTTGTGGGGTCATACATTAGAGAAATTCACAAAAGAGTAGGCTTTTGGAGCATTGAATCCACACTTGAAGGGATGTGTTTTGTTCCACATGTCCCGTGGTTATTCGTGCGAGGCTTGGTGTCAGATCTGCTCCTCTTGCCAGCATCCCCTTCAGTACAAATAAAGTTACGTTGTGCAACACAGTGTCAAGATGTATTAGGACTACTGACTTCTATCTGTGTGAATGAATCTACTAAAGTTTCTAACAGACAGGAAGGCTGTGTTAAAATACTGAAGTTTACCTGATGAAAATCCAACTGCAGCTCACTTTTGTCACTCACTTTATAAGAGCTTGGGAAGTTCTGAAATTAGAATGTACACATCGAAACTAAATTTGCCAGCTGTGAGTGACAGTATTAGAGGTCTATCTGATGGCTCCTTTGACTGGAGTGTGTAGTTCAAATGATGAAGCTGTAAATCCAGAGAACTTCCTTAACTTCTGTGCAAATGAGAATTGTTTTTTCAGTGGGAACTTCAGTGGAATTTTGAAGTTGTTGCTCAGAATAGAGGATTAGTTTAGTTTGCTAGTTATTTTATTGCAAATGTCAGGCCTTGATTCTGTCCAATTGAGGGCAGAATAATAATTTCACATATTAACCTGTTACATTGCTCAGGAATCACTTTTATTTCGGTACAAAATATTGTCTACATTCTGGTAAGGGAGCCTTATATAGATGAATTTGAATATGCTCCTAAAATTAGCTGTTTAAGTTTCAAAGTACTATAGAGAGAACAGATTTGGTAATCACAAGGGTATTGAACAAGTTCTGCTAGAGAACAGTTGATATTTTTTGGGAGACACTAATAAAAGCCATGGACACTGGATCATATTCTTGCTGTTACATACTTTGTATGTGTGTTCTGCTTCATTAGAATTGCATACCTATGACTCCAGTCAGAACTTGCATTTCAGTCGTTGCAGCTTTAGAAGTTGCTCAGTTGAGTGTGTATGTAGAGAGTGGGACCATATTGCAGATACATCTGTGTGAGCTTAATTTAATTACTGTACTTGGCAAATATATTGAATAATAAACATTGACAAGCTCTAACAGCAATTTTTAAATAATTAGCTGTATACAGAGTTAAATTTTTAATTTTTTTTCTTTTTTTTTTTTTTATATTATGAGAAAGAAATGCCATTTCCTGGTAGTTTTTAGGTCCCTTTTCAATTTATAATGAAATGTGTTAATTATAAATAAGAACACATTTCTTATCAATGTGTTCCACTAAACAATGAGTAGGTTCTCATGATTGTATTCTGCTTGTAAAAAACATGTAACTTGATAGGAATGTTCGGACAGAGCAAACAGTGGAGTTCATGTGATCACTTGAAAGCCTCCACTGACTTTTTTTAGTTTTGAAGATGTTTGTTAATTTTATATTTTAGGTAGCTCTTTTACAAGTGCATTTAAACAGGGTATAAATGCTGCCTAAGAAAATTCTGTATGATTACCTCTTAGGTACCTCAGCACGACAGTACCAACATGGAATTTTTAATGTAGTTATTTTTTTATTTTTCTTTTGTTGATTTTAAGGGGTTAATAGATTATCTTCCATACTCAGCACTACATTAGAAGTAGTGAGTTGAATTAAAACCAGACCTGCAGTGGTCTCCACAGACAAAAAGAACTTTGACTGAAATTTCATTTCTTTGTGCTTCTGTCCAGGAGTGTTTGTGCATTAATGGAGGACAACTCTGTTATGCATCCATGTCATGACATGAGCTGAAAATACAATTGTTTTACGCATTAATCATGGGAATATAGTATCAGCATATTTTCAGAAGGATGGGTATAGAATAGTTAACTAAGAATGTCAGCATGAAAGCATTTTTCTGGAACCACCTGAAAGGGTGTTGGCTTTACTAATGGTTTGGGTTGCTCAGGGAAAGAAAAACGAGCAGTAGGTTACTCTGTGCTTGGTAGATGGATGACAGTGTGCAGAGCTTTTTGCTTCCAAAGGGGGTGAATGCCTCCAGAGCTGAACAGGTTTGACAGTGTGGTGCCTGTAAGGTCTCTGTCCCTTCCAGTTCCTCACTGTTCACTCCTCCAAACCAGGTTGGAAAGATCGACTGTTAGGCTTTGACTCGTTTCCTGTTTGGATGCTTTGGATGAAGCTGAGGGTTGGTTTTACCCAAAATCCTGTCTCTTTAATTAAGGAGGTTATTAAAGGACAAGAGCTTCTTTGTAACAGCATATTTAGTGCTCTGGGGCCTGGCGTGACTAGCAGATAGAAATTGTATGGAAGCAATTAAATCCAAAGGAAATGTCATGTGGGCTGAATTTCAACATACAGACTTGTGGCATTTCCCCCCTTCATTTTAGAGAGAGAGGTGGGTGTGATATGGGGTGGAGATGGATTTAGTTTGGTTTGGGGATTTTTTTGCATTGATTAAATCAAAGTCCAGTCTGAGGGTGAATGCTAATGCCTCTGACTGTTGTATGAATTCTTCAAGAATGCAAAACTTGAGAACATTGCACTGTTCCACAATATTCCCCACCTATGACTATTTTCAAGGCAGATGTGAGTGAAGCCACAGTGTAGAGACAGATATAAGCTTGCTTAGAGAACTGAACAGAATGTCTTGCTCAGAGTGAAAATAATTTCTAAGGGTGTCAGTAGAAATTATTGCAGTCCAGGGGGAGTTGAGAAGGAGGAGTTGGCTGTCTCCCATGTCCTCATGGCTGGTACATGCACGTGGGCAGCTGCAGCTTGAGCACAGCAACCCTGGAGCTGCAAGTCCAGACACAGCTGTTCCTGCAGGAACTTTCTTGTCTGTCCATAACCTCTGCAACATCTGCTGGCCCCTCATAATTTTCATGGTCAGAATGTTCCTTTTTGTTCAGTGGGTATTGATCTGTTGCTAATCCTTCTTGGGTTCAATATTCTGACAGTCTTTTGGATTTATGAATAGAAAGACACTTCCAGGGTACATTTGAGTTTTTCCCTGTACTCCAAGTAACCCTTTTTTATGAGCTGTGACCAATTTTCTTAGTCTGTCCACTGCTGGTGTTTTTATTAAATGTTCTATGCTCCTGTTTTTCAATGATTGGTTGGTGGACAGTGGTGTAAGTGGTGTAAGCATCACAAAATGAAGTCAAATTCTCCTGTCAATAAATTCTTAATGTTTGTATTCAAGTGTATTTTGTTTCCAGAATCAAAAACTGTAAGATTTCTGTTTAAATGAGACTCTTAAAGGCCACTAGCAGATTTAAATTCTCCATGGGAAGTTGTTTTTTTTTAAGAAGTTCTGAAAACTTGATGGACGTGTTTTCTGAGGCTTCACCTTCACCGTGAAGCCTCTAAGTAGAGCAGCATCAGAGGAGGAGGAGGAAGTAGAAGTCATGGGGAAGCTGACCTCGGCTGAAGGAAACTGCAGCACAGTTCCTGTTGTGCTGCAGTGAGGGACTCTCAGGAAATCACGTAATCTCTCTGTGCCTTCATTTCTGGTGTGGAGAACTAGAAGAGAACACTTTCTGATAGTTCATGTGAAATAGCATGATAAAGGCTGAGGCACTAGTGATGCTGATAATACAGGGCCTTATGTGTATCCTCTCAGACTTGAACCACCAGCATATGGCAGTGCAGGCTCTGGTGGTACTTGGCCTTCCTACCAGCAGCAGGAGTTCAGAATCCCTGGAGGAGACAGCAGATGGCTCTGTGATGTTCTTCTCCCCTGAGTTTGTTTACAGAATCTAACTATGGTTTGTGCAAACAGCAGCAGCACCACAGATGTGTTTGGGAGTGGAACAGAATTTTTGATAGGAGCAGACTTCACATATGTAAGAAGAAGGCATGTTGCCTGGGTGGAGCTTGTGAAAATTACACACCACATTTTCAAAAGTCTCTTTTCCTGACAAAATGTTTGGGGCATGTGGGTTTCAAGTCCCCTTTTTCTAAAAAAAAAACCAAACAAACCCCCCAAAACAAAACAAGGAAACAAGGAAACAAAGAAACAAAGAAACAAAGAAAGGGGAAGAAAGGAAAGAAAGGAAAGGAAAGGAAAGAAAGAAAAGAAAGAGAACAAACCCTGGCTGTTTTGTATCGTTTGTCTGAGCAGCCTTTTTTTTTTTTTTGGTACACATTAAGGTGAAATGCAAATGTTGTTTTCAGAATATTCTAAACTATGGCATATTCAAAAGCTTCAGGAGTGAAAGAAATTGCCACTCGAGCAAGGCTTTGGATTGTCTGCTGAGTTGGGCAGTTTGGACAAAAGTAGCATTTCAAATCTTAACATCCATTCTGTATGGTTTCTTTTAGATCCACACAGGAGCTTGTGCATGGGCACACATCTCCAGTCTTTGCAGTGCCCTTACTCACCTAGGTTAGACACCTGGGGAGGCAAACAAAGCCACCTTCGCACCAGTAAATGAGTACAGACTTCACTGTGTGGCCATCACTCAGCTTTGTGGGGAGAGTAGTAAAAGGTCAACATTTTTTACCTAACAAGAGCAGAATTTAGTGTGGGAGTTCTTCACAAAAGATTTTCTTATTTCCCATTTGATTTTTGACACTACATTTTCCTAGTCATGGTTGTATTTTGCTCATTTCACTGCATATATTTAGGCAGAAATGTAACTGCTTTTGCCTTAAGAGGTTAGGAAAGAAAATTTTTTTTAAATGTATATGCCTTAATTGCATAGGCACATCAAAAATTAGGGTTTAATTTGATGTGAAGTTAATGTGAAAACTGGACCGGATTTTGATTTGTTGGTACAGAGATTGTGGATGTGATTACCTGTAGTGGAGCCTCAGCTAAAGGTCACCCAGCCAAAATTCTCTAAGTTTTTCCAGCCTTGGGAATTGCTGTTATTGTTCTTTTTGTCTTCCTTTTATTTTCCATTTGGAAAGAGAAAACAAAGTTCTCTGGGAAGTCTGAGGCATTAGGCAACAGTTTGGTTTTTCTCAATGTCATACTCAGCCACACATAATATGGATAGATATTTTAATTTTGAATTAGTAGTTGAGTTCAGTGTTTGGGGCTTTGTTTTTAATGTTTCTTTTAAAGACAATTTCAGAGGGGTTTCTTGTTTGAAAAGTGCTGTTGGACTTACTCTTCCACAACTGTTTGATAAATCAGCAGAAAAAAACCAAGTTGATGTAATGGAAAAGCAGAAGCTTGGCTGTTTTAATAGTTTGTAAAGTGTCCTTATCACCTCTAAAATCTGGAATCAAATAATTTACTGGTACAATGGAACATCTCTTTCAGCAAAGATGCTTGGCAAAATGAAGCTGGTGGTTGGAACACTGATTGTTGCAAATAAAAAGTTTGATATCACAAATCTATGCTTGAGATAGATTGCTTTTGTGAGTAGGAATTACGCAATTAAGCACTTTCAGGACCGCTTGCTTGCTTGGGTTATGTGGCTGGTTTTTTATCTGTGACAGTGATAGGACTGGGGAAGGCTGCAGTGCAAGGCAGTGTCAGGGGATCTCTTCTTCCCAAAGAGAAAGGACTCACAGAACTTCACGTTGAGAGTCAATGGGTTTGTTCTCTTGTGTCCTTGCAGAAGCAGCACCAGATGACCCATACTTCAAACCAAGCAGGAGAAAGAACCCTAGTGCCTCTGCTGTGGGACTTTGCTCTCAAGTGTTGCCTTTTATACACTTAACAGTTTGCCTGCAGCTGGTAGCCAGTGGCTCTGACTGGATGTTGCTTCCTCGTCCAAGTGGAGAGAAGATGACATGAAGGTCTGGAATGTCCTTAGAGAATCTGTATTCCCTGTTCCAGCCTGTTGGTTCCCCAGCCATGGGAGGTGCATTTTGTGCATTGCTTTATCTCTGGCTTGCAGAAACGTTGTTCTGCTGTGACATCTTTGATCTGTGTAAAAGATTTATTGATTTTACAGATTGTGTGAAAATTTATCTCTATTAGCTACAGAGGATTAATAAGAGTTATTTTGTATCCTTTTTTAATAGTTAAGCATTTGTTTCAATTATTTAGTATCTGATGATGCCAATATTCCTCATGATTTATCCAGATGAGGCTCTCAAGATCACTAGATGGTTTTCAGAGTTGTAGATTCACCTCATGTGATCTGAGAGGTGACAAACTCTCCAACACTTGTGCAGGCAGCCATTTGTTTTCAATGCTTAACACTTGCCAAGATGAGGTAAAAGGTTACTTATCCGAGGTGTTTACCTTTGGAATTTCTCTTTTTAGTGTGGAAAGTCGTGGTTTATTTTTCCCTGCAAACAGCTGATGTAAGGGGAGCTGTGTACTGATATGTTCAGTAGCCCTGCCAGCATGGAGACCTCTTAGCTGGGGCTTTCACCGAATGTGCTTGGCTTCTGATGTTAATTAAAATAACCCTGTTGACATGATGAATAAGGTGATTTTGTTCACTGATGCCTTCATTTGTGTTACCCAGCCACACCTATTCAACAATGACTGGAATACCAGACTTTTTCCCCTGGATTCTATCATGTTATGAGTGAAAACTATTCTGTGCTTAGCATACCGTAATAGTTCTTGCCTCAGAATTATACTTCTGTGGGTTTTATTATTCCTCAGATTTCCAGTTCTTTTTTGTTTTGTTGTTGGTGGTGGTGGTGGGTTTTTTTGTTTGGTTGGTTTTTTGAGGTGGAACACATGAGTAAGTGAAGACAAACAAGTGTACAGGCAACAAAAGTATAATTTCTTCTTTGGAATATCTCTCTCTCTGTGCGAACAGCATTCTTTTTTTAGGGTAGGCAAAGTACTTGATATGATGCAACTATTATAATTAATGTGGCTATTTCAGGCTTCAAAGAGGGGACTTCCAAAAAGTGCTTGGTCATTTTCCTACATTTATTAAATATGTAAATAGCCACTTAAGAGACCTTAAAAAGCCATTTAAGGGACAGTATTGGAAAAGACACTCTGATTCTACCTCTTTTTGCTTTAAGCACAATTAAGTATTTTGTACTTCTCATGAACAAAAGAAAGAATAAAAATAGAAGGGAAAGGAGCTAAAACATGTGTGGAAGTTTTACTTTTCAGGTTCCAGAGCAAATACCAATCTGTTCTTGACAGAAGCAGTGTACAGAATGTAGACCCCCACCAGCAACATCTGCAACAGAAGTGCAGGAATGTCGAGGGGTCTACAGGGAACAGTGGGCTTGGAGCATGCCAAGCCCTGGAGGTGCACCAGGGGGTTATGGGGCCAACCATCCTGCTGCCTTTGGGTGAAGAAAACTTTGAAATTCTCAAAATAAAGGCTGCTGTGTTACTCAAAACGTCCACTAAACATTGAGTTTTTTAGTAATTATCATAGATCTTTCTTGTAACAGTCTGGTCTATTAAAAGGTGAAGCAGAAGCACAGGCTTGAATATAAAACAAATGGGGATGCAATTAAGATGCAGTTGCCATTTTGTGCTATTTTTCCTGTAGATAAAGACATATGTTTTCATTTATTTGAGCAGTTTTGGGGTACTGCCTGGTTTGCTTCACTGAAAGTATGCCTTCTGCTGAGGATATTGTCTCATGAACATTTCCTTTTTCTTTCAGGATGGCCTCTACTAGAACAATATTTTCAGTAGTCTTTTTTTATCTTTGAGAAACAAATGTGTGATTCATTTTTCTAGAAAAAACAGGAAACTGTAAAGAAGACAGAGTGAAAAAGAATTAATTAACCTTTAATTTATAAAGGTATAAAGCAAAACAGAAGTAACTATTTGTTAGATCAGAGGAGATATTACAGTTTTACTGTTTCCCTCATTTTAGCTGAACATCATGTGAAGAACAATTTAAGACGAGCATGTTAAAAAAACAAAAACAAAAAACCACCTACACAAATGAAAACCAGCTCAGTTCTCAGGCATCTTGATCCCAAGCTCTAAAATTACTTCTAGGTTTTTGATTGCAGACCACAAACTTTCTCATAATAGATAAATTTGACTATTTTGAAGTGGTATTTTTTCCTCCACAACAGTACCAGAAACAGCAGAGATTAAAAAAAATTTGCACTAGGATTCCTCTTGGTGGCATCTGGAAAGAGTGTATCAAAAGAGTGCAAAAGTTCCACTCAGTACAGACATGACATTTGCCCCGACTTCGTTGTATGTGTCAGTGTCACAACTTGCCTTTTTAGATAGCCCTTTAGATCCTGGCAGAAAGGAAATGTTTTCTCATTAGTCAGTGTCCAGCTTTTTTACAAAAAAGCCAAGCTGCAAAGGCTGCTTTTGGTGTTTTACATTAGAGTCATTGAGACAAAGTTCTGCCAGTATTTAAAATTTTAATCAATACATGAGATTTAAAATAAGCCACAGCTTTAATTAAAAAAGTTAACTGCTGAGAGATTGCCATTTACAAATGACTCATTCCTTTGAGTCATTTGAATGAGTATCCCTTTGATAGTGTACTTCCAGATGGGATATGCAAGAGTCTTGACCTGACAGATTATCTCTGCTAGACCTAAGTAAATCCTGCAAAGTCTTCCCTTATACTGCATTCTCATTTTATAAAAAACGTTTATGTTATTTCAACTTAAAATTGTGGTAACATCACGTCAGTATAAAGCATTTAGATGCAAATATTTACAAATAAAGATTAAAAGCTTACTTCGGTTTAATTCTAAGACTATTTGGATTTTACAGGTCAAAGTTTTGCTTTCATGGGTATTAAAGAAGGAATAGACACTGCTAATCATATGTGGGCTTGTTAAACTGTACGGTGAGTTGCTTTGAAAGGAAGATCATGTGTGTGAACGCATGGGTGCAGTAGGCAGTAGAGGTACCATCCTTCACTATTTGTGCTTTGTCTGTAATTCATGTGGTTGGAATTAAAAACAAGACAAAACAGAACAAAACCAAGCAACAACAAACCTGTAGAATGCTTATTAATTCTTGGGATTCTCAGCAGAGGCTGTTGCATGTAATGCTCATTTCCAGTTAAAGGTTTTGCTGTTTGTGCAGGTTCATACTTTCATTGTTGCAGCATTTTCAGAGGGCATACAGACAAGCGTGGGTAGAACAGCAATCAGGGAAGTAGTAAGGCTTTGAACTCATAAAATGTAGTCTGTCAAAAGTATTTATAAAGTGAAATTGTAAAGGAGGGCAACAGAGGTGGTGAAAGGAGTAGAGGGCATGACTTGTAAGGAGCAGCTATGGCTCTTGTGACCCCGTTGGTACTTGGGGTGACCCCATTGCTACCTCAGCCTCCTCATGGTTGGCAGGTGCAGGAGCTGAAATTCTCTCCCCAGTTTATGCTGATAGGACACAGGGGGATGGCATACAGCTGTGTCAGAAGTTCAGATTGGACACTAGGAAGAAGCTCTTCACTAAGGGGGTGGTCAAGCGCTGGACAAGCTCTCCAGGAGAGCAGTCACAAATCTGTCATTCACAAAGCATTTGGACAACTCTAGGATATCTGGTTTAACTTTTAGCTTATCCTGTGTGGAGTCAGGAGTTGGACTTGATGATCCTTGTGGGTCCCTTCCAGCTCCAGGATATTCTATGTTTCTGTGAAATGATGCTGCGTTTATTTAATAAGAACTCCAACTGAAATACAGGGAGACTGTTTTCCAGGTATGAAGATGGTTTAAAGTACCTAAATTCCTACTAGATTTTAAAGATCATATTTTAGGTACCAGGTTTAAAACGGTTTAGTAGCATCCTATGACACTGCCTTCTTAAAGCTTTTTCAATCAGTGCCAGCTTTTTTTGTATCTATGTACAGCATTCTAATAGAAAAAATAATTAGGCCTTTTCTGAGGATAGCAAGCCTTCTGCCCACCTTGAAATTACATTTCCTAGTCAGATTTAATGTGTAGGTTAAACGTTACCTATCAGTCACTCTCTTTTGCATTACTAAATAAATAGGCTTAGGATCCGCATTTTACCTTCTAATAATGTGTTTGGTATGTGCTGCTTCAGTGTCATTTTAAATATAGTAGTTTATTCCTCTTAACTGTACACAACTTCTCATCCTTGTATCTGTAATCCTTGAAAAAGTGTGGACTTGCACTTGTAATTGAGCAGTGGACTTCACTGTAGATTGGTGAGGTGCACCTCCAGTATTAAATCTCTGATATTTTTGTACATTATTTTCAGGGTAAGAGAAGTCCTGCTTGTCTACATTTGTACTTAAATTTTAAAAAGACAAAATTCCTTTCAATTAGACTATATTTGGTCAGAATATTACTAGTGTCAGAACTGACAGCAATTCCTTATGTTCAGCTAAGTCTTATTTCAAATTCTGGCCTCATTTTAAAATTTGCAAATTAAATACAGAGAGAACAACTGTAGAACTGTCACCCTTCCTCAGCTGAGGTCAACTGTCAGCTACCAGACATTGTTTCTTTATTTTGGAAAGGCTTTGTTTGGGCAAAGACTTCGTCTTTTAACCAGATCCTGCTTTTCATGTTTTTCATGGCAAACGATCACATTTCCCAACCATTTGCAAACAGTGACTGTCTGGCAGGATTTCCTGGATACGCAGTAGTTTGAGACTGTAAAAGGCCAACTTCTGAACTCCAGCGATTAGCACAGTTACTTGTACTGCCTTTTCTTCCATGGGAACTAACCAGCACATCATATGGAAGGTAGAAATAGGCCCAGAGAAACATAAACAATTGAACAGGACACTTGATGACCTTTGTGTGCTAGAACTTTCAAAGACCTGGAACCGGTATTTTGGGAGTCAAAGTTTTATAAGAAACTCCTGAAAAAAAGTTATTTGTAACCTGATCCCTTTTTTGTCTAGTAGGGTGAGGTACAAAGGAACTAGCAGCAGATCACCCATGAGCTAAAGTTGTGTGAGCAAAAGGCAGCAGGTAGCAAGTGCCGACTATGAAAAGAACCATTTCTTTATTAAACCTTTTTTCTATTCTAAGCTGACCTTTAAAATTAAAAGCAATTACGTAATAAAGATGTGTAATCCCAGAGATGCTATGAGAAATTTGACCCATTTTAATTTTTTTCCTGTGAGCCAATTCACTGGTAGTGGTGGGATTTTTCTCATGTGCAAATGTCAAGTAAGAGATTGAACCCTTACCGTGAATAGTGTTTTGTACTTACTGTATTCTCATTAGTGATAAAAATGGTCCAAAAAGAGATGAAGTGATGATCCATTTAAGTCAATGGGTGTCTCAGTGTTCACTTAAATGAAGCAGATTTCTCCCATTGAATTTATTTCATAGAGGAAATAGCAAGGATATCCTGATATCTTCCTGATATCTGCCCATATTGTCCAGAGTCTAACTTTTTCCATGGTATACATGAGATCTAAAAGTTTTGGGTCAGTAGGGCTGGGGGCTATGACAATCTGGTTTGTTGGTTATATTTTACATATATATAGATCCTCCACCCCTTTGTCTGTGATTTGTCAGCAGGAATGTCCACCACGTGCAGGGTTCTCAGACCCCACCGAAACACTTGGGCAGTACAGCTCTCCCACATTCCCACATGTCCACATCCTAATATATGTATTAGACATTATAAAAGGAATTTAGAAATGTTTGTGTAACTTGAGACAGATAGGTTTGAAAGAATGCTTCTTATTCTACACCATATAACACCGAAAGGGAAGCAGGGTCTTAAAAACAGAATTTGGTTGTTCTGTAAGCAGCACCAAGCACAGATTCTTTCTCACCATGCTGGGTGATCCCATGATCTTTATACAAGCATTACTCCCAGGGAAATCAGTACCATATTTGCTTCCACAAGCACTGGGCAACGCTGTAATGCAGCTAGCTGTGACCTGCCCTTTTTTCAGTCTGCTGTTTTCATTAAATAAACCTGCAAAATAAGTGTGATGCATTGTATTACTGGCAAGTCGATAAAACTTCGGCACTTAGAGTTAAGAGTCACACAACTGATGCTGACAATTTTTTCAATAACAAAAAAATTATTTTCTAAAATGCTGAGATATTTGATGGGCTTGAAATTTAAAATAATTCCAGCAGCATCATAGCCATTATTGTGGTAGATAAATACACATCCAAAGTAATTTTATTCACTTGATAGCTATATCAGAGATATCATGAATGAACCTTGTTGCCTGAACATTATTTTAAATTTCTTACGATGTACTAAATCATAGGAGAAAATTACTTTTTGCCAAAGTAATGTTGGCAAACTACTTAAAGTCTCATTGACAAGATGTAAATAGATGTACAAATCTTGGTCTGAAGATTTAGGGCTTTGGGGCTTTGAGGAAAACAAAAACCAAAACATTTTAGGGTCTACTTAGGGTCTGCCTGTCTGTTGTGCTAAAGTGTGCTGTTTGTCTTAAAAATACAGAATCCTAGAATGTTAGGGATTGGAAGGGACATCTAGAGATCATCTAGTCCAACCCCATGTAAGTGTAAAGATTGCTCCCTTTGAAGTGCAGAGAGCAGAAGTGTTTTTTTGTTTTGTTTTGATTTGATTTTGTTTTTAGAGCTTAATTAATGTACTGACCTGAAAGCTGAGGTTATGAGAATGGTCTCTGAACGAGAGTTGCAGTACCAGGAACTGCTTTGCACAATATGTGTGTTTTGAGCCAGAGTGCTCTGTTTCCAGTGAAGGAGAATTCTCTGTTTGGGAAATAGATTCCTCAAGCCAATTCATGTTATCGTTTGGAAACTCTGACCAAGCAGAATTGGAAAAAGAGAGCTTGTCATAGGAAAAAGTTAGAAAAACTGCTGTGCATTTGTGGAAAGAAGTTCTAGTCTGTGGTAAGACACTTTGTTGTCTTTTTAAGAAATGCTGCTCCCCTTATGATATAAAAACCAGAAGGTGGATAGGATTGCAGATGTGCCTACTTTTGGGGTAGAAAATAATTTTATTTCTGCAACAAACACCTTTTAATAGTGTGCTTAAGTGTGTTGCAATGATCTGAAGCTCTTGACAGTTAGTTTTGAAATTACAAAGAGAAAATGGTTCAAGATGGTTAGTTAAATAGCACAAGCAGAGTTTTATTGGTATTATGATGAGTTCAACCCTATTCATTGTCTGACCAAAAGGGCACTGATGCCAGAAAAAAAATCTTTTTTAGTGTACATGCAAACTGTACAATTAATAGTGATTTTTCAGACAGACTTGGAAAGAAAAGCATGAAATAGGAATATAGACTGCAGAAGAGAATTCTGCAGCATCACACATTTCTCTGCCTCTGGCTAATGCCAGGGAGATATAATTTTAAAAGAGGATTTTTCTGTTCTTCATAGGCATTTCATGTCTTGTTTTGTTCTAGGTTGTTTGTCTGTCCTACTATTTGTTCTGATTTTTATTATTGCCCTATAAGGGGATTCTGTGTAGTTGAAGGAGAGATTTTTGTTTATTTTTAGTGTAATGCAGAATAAATTAAAATAATACCAGCTTGTCTAGAAATGGCAGCTTCGTAGAAAAAAGAATATGGTCTGCTTCTCTCTTCCTTGTTACAAGAGAGCAGAATTTTGTATTTCATTTATGTAAACCCTGATTGTTCATAAGTATGATCACTTTTGACATGGCTTTTCTATTGATAAAGAGGCATTCACAACAAAAGCTGATTACAGCCCTCTAGCTCAAGTGGAAGACAGTTAATTATTTTTAATTTTGTAACTTATTTAATGAGTCTGAAAAAGCCATGTATCTCTCACAAAGGAATATTTTACCTCCAGGTGATTACAACTTTCCTCAAAATAAAATAGACATGGTTTTAAAAGAATGACTAATATGTCTCTTTAAATATGAGTGCCACAGACATCAAGTAAACAAATGTGTTAATACCATTTTATATTGTATACATTAAAAAATCCCAAAACAATGTTCTATATAATGGTTTCACTCAGTACCCTTTTTTTCTTCCTCTCAAGAATTGGGATTTCATCCAAATTCTAAAGGTTAAGTTGTCAATAGAACTCAAAGGGTGTTTTGTTTTCATTTGAACAACTAGTTTAATATTTTTTAAGTCCCCAGCATACACTAACAATGGCATCAGTCATTTACAGGGAAGCTTAGCAGGACGTTGTTGAAGTTCTCTTCACAGTGGCAAATAATACTGAAACTAAATCAGGAAAAGAGCAACTTCTTTCACTGAAGAAGTTATTTTAATTAGTACTTAGCATAGGATAATAAATATTCAGATACTTATGTAATGTTCCAGCTTCAAGATTAGAAATTACGATGAACATGCAGTAGGAGAACAAAGTCTTTGGTTCAGTCAGTTTAATAATTACATTGGGTCTCCTTGCTAAAGCTTCATGAAATTTTCATGAAATATTATCAGCATCTGAAAAATCAAGTGCCATGAATTTTATGACCAGGTTGAAAAACTGTAGTCCCTTGAAGTTTAAATGAATAATACAAATGATATCAATAGCATGAAGCTTTAAGCTCTTCAGTCAAGCAGGTATTTTTGCTTCATACGCGTATACTGTGTGTGTGAGCTCTTGCAAAATGCTATTAACATCTTGCCTTGAATGCGGCAAACTTTTTTGCTTTCCTGATTAACAGTGAATAATATCAGCAGATAATTAAAATACTGAAGTTAGAAAATAATACTTCGCAGCTGTTCTGGCTGCCTACCACCAGTTGTTTCAGTGGTATCTGCAGGGCCCACCTGGCATGCTTGGCTGCAGCCGTGTTGGTGGCCCAGCGGCACCGGTCCAGTCCTTGCAGAGTGCCGTGCCAATGGGCAAGTGTCTTCCACTCAGGAGAGGGAAGTTGTACAGGTTCTTAATGCTTACCACCTAGTAAAGCATGAGGTCATTGATGTCTGATTTTTGTAGAACATGAAAATAAAGGTGTAGATTTCCATTAATCTTTCCTGTTCTTCCCTCCTCTGTTAGAAGTCAGTAGACCAGAACTGAACACAAAATGGGCTGACACTAAGGCAGCCGTCTCACAGGTTGAGCTGTTCTGGCTGCCAGGGACTGCTGAAGGGAGTGGCCTGATCCTGCCCTCATATTTCCAAACTTGAAATAATCATCATGGTTTGTTTCCATCAGTTCAGCAAGTTGACCGAGGTGTTCACTAATTTCCCCTTGCCACCCCATGGCTGTTGGGACTGACACTGAGGAGGTGGGGAGGGTGCTGTGCCCAGCGGGACAACCCTCTCAGCAGTGCCATGGCCGTGGAGGCACAGGGATGTTCTGGTAGCCACTGATGGGCGACCTGATTGCAGTTTTTGAATGCAGTCTGCCAGGAGTGAATTGTGACCTTAGACTGCCTCATGTATCATTTGTGATTTGGAATCACAGAAAAGTTCAACACATTAAAACTGGGTTTGTTTCATGTGCAGCAGCCCAAGTGTTCCACAGGCTGCCCCAGGTGCTACAAAACCTCAAGAAGCATCGACATGTTAGGTTACCTCTGCTAAAGAGCAGGAAGCACACTTTTAACTGTCTGATTTTCCTTCTTCAAACTATTGTGCCATGAATTCAGAATCTTATCCATCTGTCAAGTTTACCAGCACTCTACCATACCCCACAACATGGCTCTGGACATAGGCCAGTTGCAGACAAACACTCTGTGTCCATACTTGGCCATCATATGTACATGAATAGTCTAACTCACCCTGTTTAGGTTCTTGTGTAGTACCATTACTATGTTGGTTTTTTTTTAAAGAACTCATTATTTCTCAGATATCTTCTTAGAGGAAAAGGGGTCCATCTAAAAATAAATGTACGTTCCACTTGTGTGTATGAGAAAGCAGATAATAGAGTTCTTCTCTGTGTACCTAGAAGAAAAACAGACCTGTCAACTTTATATGATGTTGGAAAATGTAAGGCTAATGGAGAGATACTTGTTCTTCAGATCATATTACTTTTTAATGTGATTGTTGAAGGTGATAAAGATACAAGAGGTGTATGTGATAAATGTTGTCTGTGGGGAATGCCATTTTTACCCATTCTTTGCTAAAAATACTTCAGTCAGTTACTGTGTTTTTATGACAGCATAAAGAAAGGCTCTACTCCTCCATCTTCTGTTCATCTGTTTTAGTGCTCATGTGTGAAAATTAATTTCTGTCTCCATTGAACTGCATGAAATGTGTTTGAGAGAAAAAAACTCAACCTGCACTAATCCTGCCCTTCCCCATTGTGGTTTCTACATATGCCAGGTGCTGGTGGAGATGGCTGAAGGCACTGGTGCTCTGTTCGGAACACCAGAGCAATGGCTGTTGTTCAAGGTTAGGGCCCAAATGTTTCAAAGTCCTTGAAATAACTGGCTACTTCTAAATATGTTGTTCCTTCTGATCTGTAAAATGAGGACGGCATTGCAAAACTGAGTGGAGATACCCAAGGTTGCACTGTGATGATTTACTCATCATCTTTAAAGATAGTTCATTACACCTGTCACTAGAACAGAATTTGAGAATTTTGCAATAAATTTGGGATGAAGCTGTATGCTAGATGAATAGTTAATAACATGTCAGTAACTGAGTCTTTAAATGGTCAAATGCACTTAGTGAGTAAAGCAGGCAATCCCTGAAAAAATAGTGTGTGTTTATTTAATTAACAATGGTATCAGTGCACAACCATGAGAGGACTAAAATAAGCTAACACTGCGTATGTTGTTTGGTATGTATGTTTTGGTTCATTGTGTTAAACTTTACACATTCCTTTTCTTTGTGTGTGTAATGTAAACACAAGCTAAAAGAAAAGACTAAGACAACTCCAAATCTTGTGAAATCGATGCTTTGTCTGCACAGTCTGGCATGTAAACTGTCCATACCAATGAAGATTTTTCTCCAAACATGTTCTGTGTGGGCTCATGCCAGAGTGAAGCTCATGGTCTTTAACAAGATGTGATTCAGGTCATCATTCAGCTCAGTTCCATTTCCTCTTAAGTTTGTGTTTAACAGAACTGTAAACAAGTGTCAAACCATAAAAATTGGACTGTCCTAATGAAGTGACTGAGTGATTTTCAGGTTTTATATTTTTAAGAGATATTACTGTCTCTTATGTGTTTGGAAGGTAGTTTCCACGTTGTGGGGACTTCTGCAGTCTGCTTAATGAGTTATAGTTCTCAAATGCACAGGTAGGTGTATGATGTTAGGACATGGCACAGTAGTTGTGATGAGAGGCACAGCTTGGTTCTTGACATTTTCCAGTCTGTGGTGAGAGAAGGGGAGAAGCAGTGTAGCAAAGGAAGAGAAATCCATCCGTATGCTACAGACAGAACAATGTGTTCTTGTGCAGTCACTGGACTGTGTCCTGCCCTTCTTTTGTGCATATAATAGATATGGAGAAGACAGAATATCTGCAAAGTAATATGAAATATTTGTATATATATAAATTACAATATATCCCATGCTCAAGGTTAATCTCTTGAAACTACCTGAAGCTGAGAATTAATTGACACACTAGTGTTTTGTTAATAATTAAGAAGAGTGCTTAAAAGAAGCATCCAGAAATTCTCTTTCAATATCCAGGAGATCACATAACATATGTGTAGTTTTCTTACTAGAGACAATCTCACTGTTTCTTACTTTATGTGAGAAAACTAAATGTTTCTCACTTTAGATTGATCCAATATATTGATAATTATTTTGATTAGGTCTGTTTTTAATCTGGATTGCTTTACTGATTTCAGTTGCTGTCCATAGCCTAAACCAGCTGCACTGCCTGAATGAGGAGATATCAGGAGATGGGAATGAGTAAGGTGCAGAACTGGCTGTGAAGTTGTGTTTGGCTTTATGAATTGTACTCCAGAACAGGTGGTAACTTTAAACTCCACCAAACCTTCTGTGTTTTGAAGGACTGAACACTTAGCACCTTTATGGGTTTGGCCCCTCCACAAATGAAGGTGTTCATGAATGTGAATTTTTCACGTGTTATTTCTGCTGGTTGTCTTCAGGCTGTGTTAGGCCTGTGGGAGCTTGTGGCATGGGTGACGGTCCTGTGGGTCCTGGCCTCTCAAGAATCCCAGGCCATCTGACCTGTGTTATTAATGTTTGCTTTCATCAAACATTAATTTCATCAGGACCAGAGAGGGACAAAATTACTGGCTTCTTCTCGGGGCAGAAAACTCACCTTGCCTCTGCCTGAGAGGTGTCTGGGTGCTGCCTGGGCAGGAGGGGGAAGCCTCTCTGGGGCTACAGGGAGCATCTCCAGTTTGTGGCCTTAAGTTGTTTTACCTTAAGTTTCTAAGGCACTGAGGGCTGATAAATGATTTCTCTTCTGCTGCTGGATCCTTCCTGACAATGGTTACCACAGTACTGCCTGGCTTGGCTGTTTTTCCAGAAATGCCTCTGCAGCACCCTGAGCAAGTTCACACAGCAAATGGGGATGTTGTGTCCCCAAGGTAATTTCCTTAAATTTAAAAAGCTTTGCATCTGCATAAAAGTGTATCTGCCACATCATGCAGCATCAGAGCACTATGAGTGGACTCTTACTTGAGGCAAGCTTCCTCTTTGTCCTTTTTATGTTTACAAGGAACAGAGAGACAGAGAGAAAAGTTGGGCAATGATTTGTCTCTGCCTGCAGAGCTGCAAACAGATTTCTCAATGTTTGGCGATGGTGGTGCTGCCGGAAGCAGGACACTGGACCTTCTCCAGCACCGCATGAGCTGTGGCCCTGTTGAGAGCAGTTAATGAGTCAGAACATGAGGGATGTTGGTGCTGGTGAGTCACCAGCTTCCCGCCTGCCCTGGAGCAGCTCTACTTTGATGTGTCTCAGTCACAAAATCCACTCTCTCAGCCCCTGTGACAAAGCCCTGATAAAGGACCCTGTACAAGTACTACAGTGTTAGCCAAACTCCAAGGTTTTGTTATTTCAGGTGATAGCAAGTTCATGGAATAATGTATTTCAAATCTGTTCTTTCTGCTCAGTTTTTTTAAACCTTTTTAGATTAGTAGATCTGAATTTCCTAATATTAGGAAAAAAAAGGTCTGAAAATAGAACCCACTGAGGTATGTTTGTTGTTAGTACAAGCAGAAAGAGAATTAGCATACTTCATCCTGGTGCTTGCTAATTTGAACTAACTGAGCTGTCTTGGCAAGGCTGCCGTGGAAGTCAGGCATTAGAGCCTAGCAGTTAAAAAATGCAGTACATAGCAGCAGCTCAAATTCAGAAGAACACTGACATTTCAAAGTGGGAAGCACACACCCAAACAGGAAGCATTTAACAGGTACAACAGGTGGAACAGAATCAAAAAGTCCTAGTAAAGTACTGAGTTGTTTAGAATGCAGGTTTAAATAATTTTCTGATGAGGGACACCATTAGGATACAATTTGCCATGTGCTTTCCGAGTATGAATGCTGTTAAATGGGCAGCTTGGAGATGGTATTTATAATGGCATGTTCTGTGTCTCATTTGACACATAATTTATGTGTCTTATTTGTGTTACAAATATTTAACTTTCAGTGGGAACAGTATTTGCCCCCAGCTAAGTATTCTTGAGATTCTTATTTTCAAAACTTCTAGTTTGCCGATGAAGACTCACCCTCAGCCTCATCTGTGATGCAGAAATAGAAGTCAAAATGAATGCCTCTTCATTCCTACCCTGCTTACTGATGAATAAAGGCCTTGTTGAGAAATGGCCTGCACTGATACTAGGATTTATAATAACAAGAAATGCAAAGACTGCTTCTGAAAAACTGGAAAGCAATAATTTGAATATGTATTTTGGTGCTATTTTGTCATGTCTGTGAACATTCTTGAAAAATCTTATGAAAGCACATCTTAGAAGTTTGTTGCCTTTCTACATTACAGTTCTCACTACTTTATTGTCAAGCTTCAGTGTTACAGATTAGGCAAAATACCTTTAAAATTTGGGGCTCCTCCTCTTTGTATTCATACATACTAATGGCAACACCTTCAGAGTTTATAGCAAAGAACTGCTTCACTCATTTTCTCCCAAGCTTTTAGGCTATCTGTTTGGATAATGTGTGTAGATGGTGAACAAAAAATGGCATGCAATGAAAGAAATAATAATGCATACACAGCAATAATAGACTGTGATAATAATAAAAGAGCAAATAACTCAAGATTTAGAGCACTCATGAAACTAGTCTTTCTCAGAATTGTTCTGACATTGAGTTTCAGCTTTATCTTTGAGTAATCAGTGTAGTAATGCTTGTTACTGGAAGTGTATTTAAATGTGATCAGCACTTTTTATCTATATACATTTTTAACCAAAAATCACATTACTGTCCCATCTCCTATTTACCTCTTCCCCTGTCTTTTAAGGGAAAAAAGGAAAGCAAAAATTACAAAGGAAATTGGAAAATATTTACATAACTTTGGAGCTATTTTATGAAAAAAAAATTGGAACTGGAAGTGTTGTTATTTGCAGGAGATAATGGAATAATTAAAAGCATAAACTAGCAATTGTAGAAAAATACTTTCTCCTTAAGAGAACTGGGAACTTTACAACCTACAGAAACAGAATATAGCTCTTAGGTCTGGATGAAAGATGGTTTTGTGGTATTTACTAAATATTAATTTAAACAGATCCAGTGTAGCAGGCTACCTTTCTGTATAGAAGCTGTTACACCAGAATTATGTATGCGAAGTTATTTATGACTATGATTCTGTTGATAAACAGTAAAACTGGCACACAAGTCAGTTCCTTTGGGGACACTTATACTAGAGGTTTAATTCAGTGATACTCAATTGTCTCAAGAGATCCTGAAAGTTAAATATTTGATCTTTGTCTGGTATCAGTGGAAGGCTCAGATATGGAGAGATGGAAATTTTTTCTGTCATCCAAGTGGGTGATCCATATAGTACAATTTACCAGAGAAGGCAAGCTCTGTAGGCTATGTTAATTGCCTTTGTCTGAACTTTGTTTTCTGCCACACTGTTGTAAGCTATGTGATGTATGCCAAGAAAAAAATCCTTCTGGGATTAGTAGTTCTGGAAATAATAAACCAAGGAACAGATGGACTGATACAATCCCAGAAAAGGATATTTTGGGGTCCCCTCTGTAGTGCTTTGTTTTCTTCTGCACAGGTACACATTTCAGAGCTGAATAAATGTTCTTGATTACAGTCACATTTCACACGTATGAGCAAAATGATTTTTTCACAGGGCTGACATGGACAGTGGTAAAAGGGTATGGTTTCACAGGCAGAAATGCTGCTCTTCTACCACCCTGGTTCTTAATTGCCTCTCCCTTCCTTGTGCAACCATGGGGATGGCTGGATGAGAGTCCTGCTGAGACAGCATCGGCAACACAAAGAATAAGTTAGTATTAGCCACAAGGTTTTGCTTAGCCTGGTGCCACAACTGTGGGATCACTGTCCAAGGAGAAGGACAGGAACACAGGGCTGGGGACCTGGGGCTGCCCCTCTCAGACCTGGGCTGTCCGCACCCAGTCGGGAAGCCCCAGCTTCAGCCTGACTTCCTCTAACATTGACCTGTTTCATACTATTTAAACAAACAAACAAACAAAACCCAAACAAACAAAAAAACCAAAACAGCTCAATGGACAGTCCAGAGATAAATGTTATGCTTATATCTGCTCATTGAGACTGAATCTGCTCTGGTTGCTCCACACAGTGTGCATTAGAGAGCTTTTGTAGTGGGGTTATGGGTGGGAGCCACCTGCCAGTGGGTGACTGTAGACTGGTAACTGCCTTGGAACTGGTATTAATGGTGAAGGCCCTGAATTTCAGAGCAGAATTCTGCATTTTCATGTTTGAAATCCACTTGTAAGGTTTAATGTTTCACCCATTGGCCTTTAAGAAAAAAGAGGCTGTTTTGAATTGAATTTTTTTTCAGTTCTGATACCCAGGAGGATGTCAGGAAATAAAAAAGTCTAATTTCTGTCACTGCTACATTTTCTTATATTCTTCTGTATAAGATACTGGGCCAAAATCTCTTATCCCAGTATAAATCCAGTACATTTCAAGTGGAGTGATACTGTTTCTGCAAAGCTTTAACATAACAGTTTTAATACCTATGTAGAAGTAAAGGGAGAGTATTTACATAAACAGTGGAAATTGAGTCAGCAGGAGTCTTCTCCTGCCTGAAACCAAGCCCTTTATTTTAGAATCTTTCTGCTGATTTTAGGGAATTCTTGGGTTTTCAGTTTTACTATCTGAAGTTGTTAAGCAATCATTGTCTAATGTTTAACAGCCTTTAATAACTGGTTAAACCCAAATCAGTTTAGTGGTCATAGTAATAAATTCTAGTAACAACCACCTATTACTTGATCTTGAATTGTAATATCAATGCCATATTTGAAGGTTCTGTTTCAGACACACTGTCTGCATGTTTTTTAATGAAGGAGATATGTTTGTGCACTGCCAGGGTGGCACCAAGGAGGGTAAGCAAGGTCATTTGTGGATCCTAGCTATGAAAAGTTATCATGTTTACACAGAAAATTCCTGTGGTTTTGTTTTGTTTAAAATTCTGTTGGATTCTCTAAGATCTATAATCCTTAAGGTTTTTGAACATTTTTTAAGATCTTCTGTAAGTTAAGAAGCATTTCTAAGTGGTTGTCACGACCCTGATTCCCATATGTGTAATTAAACTACAGACTGTTTTCCCCATAAAAAGGATAAAAGAGATTTTGAACAGTTTTGTCTTTTTTTATTAAGACTTTTATATAAGAAGAAGTTTTATGAATTGAGTATTTTTAATTTGCAACTTTTATTTCAAATGAAAAAGGGGAAAATCTGCAAGGCAATAAAGATATGTCCTAGAAAGATATTAACTTGGAAAATACTTCCTTGTTTGTTAATTCTTATGTGTTTCTTATGTGTTAATAGCTTATGTGTTTCTTCATGTTTCTTGTTGACTTAATGCTGGCTGCCTCACTATATCAATAAGTAAGAAAAGACAAAAAGCAAACAGCAGAGCTCTTCTTCATCATCCTTTGTAGGAAGGACATTCTAAGTGGGCATATTAAAAAAAAAAAGGATGGAGAATTGTTTCACAGTGCGGTATGGAAAAAAAGCTCCTTTATAGAACTACAGCTAATTTCATTATGAATTGGTGATTGGAAACCAAGAGTTTCAACAGGGAGTGTTAAAGCACACGTGTTTCTGAAAGACTAACTATTGCTTGACTCTGGCTTTTAATGTCTGATGTGGCTAATAGTACACAGTACTGTTCTTAAATTTTTTTTCAGAGTCATTTATTTGATCAAGATTTTACTGTCCTCATGGAAGTGTTTACTGTAAGCACCATATAAACAGTATTGCTGAATAATATTTTAATGGCTTCTGTTATAGAAAGATACAGAAAATCTTATATGTTTTATTTTTTTTACAGTTCAATAGAGTAATCCCAATGACTCTGTATTAAAAGTAAAACCATTGGTCCTGTATTTACCAGACCAAAAAAGTAATTGTCACTCTAACAGACTGCCAGCTGTGACCAAGCATTCCTGCTACCATGATCTTTCCTTAATATCTGCAATGCTGAGAATCCATGCAAAATTAAAAAGGGGATGACCCACTTTCCATTGACATCTATGGCTAAACTTCTGGTGAATTCAGTGTTGCAGGATCAAGGCCTAAATGACAAATTCTATGTTTTGATGATTATTGATGTTCTTGGAGAAGTGTAGACAGATGAGTTTTCATGGTGTGAAGCAAGCAGTGGGATTTGGCAAGACAAACACTTTTCTTTTCCAAACTCAGTAAAATGACCATATATTGCTGAATGAAAAATGGCCATATATTCAAGTATATAGAAAAAGACTGTTCAGACAATGGTAAACAACTTTTGGACAGTTAAATAATCTGGAACATGAATATGTATTACAGATTTTCAATATCATAATAGAATTCACCAGTTTTTCAAGTAAAAATAATTATTACATATTAATGCATAAAACATTACAATGTCAGAGGCAGAAGACCAGAGGAAAAAGTAAATAACAAGATGGTAGATAATTTCAAGTGTCTTAGGTTGAGAGGAAAAGGGTAGAAAAATGTGGGATAAGAAAAGCAAATAGAACTCCCGTGACATTATCATGACTGAGGGTTGGACGTGATGATCTTGAAGGTGCTTTCCAACCATGATGATGATTCTATGCTTATGCATAACTATGTAGATGTACACTTGGGTCTTTTGTGTTAAGCTTGTGTTTTATCTTTGCTTCCTCAGTCACATAGAAAAAATTACAACATGGCAAGATCCTCGAAAAACGATGAACCAGCCACTGAATCCCATGAGCCATCACCCTGCAGCTGCTTCCACACCAGTACCACAAAGGCCTCAGCCGAATCTTGGTGAGTTCTGGATGTCGCCTCTGTGGTGGAAATACAAAAGAAAGAGGAAAGTCACCTTTAACTCATTGTTTGCCAAAGTAATTTTTGCTTGAGGAAAGGTAGCTCTGATGCTGCTGTCAGGTCAGATACATAAAGTTCTCCACTTTCTTTTCTATTTTTCCCCTCAGTAGAGTTGCAGTGAGTGAATTTGTGCTGTTTGAGGTGAAGTTTTAACACCTTATGCACTTTATTTAGAGCTTCTTTTACAATTTTTGTATAGTGTTGAGCACAGAAAAATAAGGTCTTCATCTGCTTTTTCATTCAGAAGTGGTATAAAGCCTGCACAAGCCTGCAGGCTTTTCAAAGCTTACTGAGCAAATTGCTGTTAGATAACCTCTTTCCTGTGTTTCTTTGGTTCAGAAGTTATAGATGGTTTACTTGTTTGTTTATGGTGGTGGGTTTTTTGCACAGTAAGGTTCTGCACTGGAAGATACTTGCAAAATACTAAAAAGTCTATTTTGCAGTATAAGGGATGTCAAGACTTCTGTAAATGGTGTGGTTTTATTGATGCTCCTGTTTAGCACTTTAGCCTTAAATTTAGGCATGAATTTCTGTTCCTCAGATTTTGCGAGCTCTGAGCCTCAGTGAAAATAAAGCCATGAAAACTCTGAAATTTTTAAAGAAAATAGGTAAATGGAAGAAAACATTTTCATGTATAATTGGGAATTACAAATACTCCCTAATATTTCAGTTCTACACCTTAAATTTTCTGCCACTCAAGAGAATGAGGATCAGATAGGTCAGCTTACAGATTCAAGATTACAAAACTATGTCAAATAGCTGGTCTTAAAAACACAGACCATATTCTTGTTCAGGTTAATTTTTGGTAAGTAGGTCTTATGATTTCATGGTTATTCCTTTGTCGTGTGATTCATCAGGGCCGTCTCCTCACATAACAAGAAAATGGTAAACATTTGGCTGCCAATGGTCATCAGTAGCAGTAATGCAGTGTACAGATTAACTTTTGTCTTAAATTTATAATAAACACCTAGGCTGTCCCATGAGATAGCTAACTTCAATTCTTTCTTCTACCTTTCTCTCAACAGCTGTCCTGCTTGAATATATTCAGTAAAAGGTGTTGGTTATGTTATCTAGCGGACATAAGCAAATTGTATTATGAGAGTGGATATCTGAAGAAGAAACATGAGTAAAATCTGGAAGGTTAGGGTGTGCTGCAGTGTGTTATACTGCATGATAAAATGAACAATTGCTCTGCACATGTTACTTCAAATCACAGCTCTGTTTAGCTCAGTCTGTTTATAGCAGCTCTGAAATGTCCGAGAGGTAGGAATAGGACAGTGTGGTTTTTTTGTTCATACCAACACCTCAACTTGTGTTGACATCTGTTACATTCTCCTTAATTAAAAAACAAAGGTGGTATCATAAATCAGAACAGGGTACAGCAAACTTTTTCTTCCAGTATGTCAGTGGAAGTGAATCAAAGCCAAATTCTGTACTGAAATGCTTGTGTACTAAATTTTAGAGGGTCTTTCTCGAGATACAAAGGATTAGAAATAAAGGCATACATCTAAGAGTCTGTTCATGAAGGGACTTCAGGTGCCCAGCAGGGGTGTTTCCATAGACTTCAAAATCTGCCACATCAAATTCAGGCTATATTTAATTCAGTACCCTATACATTAATAGATGAGGTTCTACTCTTTGGTGTATTTTTATACAGTGCTTGGCATAGTGGTTCAGATCCGTGACTGAATTTCCTAAACATTAGCCTTCTAGAAAGGGTATGTGGCAAGTTCCACAGTGTCCATATTTACTTAATGGAGAAATTGTTGTTATTATGTTTTTATGTTTTGGTGAACTTTTTCTCATTCTGGTGTCTTTCAAAGGGTATGCCGTGACACTCTGGGAGCAAGCAGACCTGTTTGCACAGCTCATTAGAACTTTTAGCACCATATTATTAAATCAGTATCACAGTCTTTGATTTCCGAGTCCACCTATTTGTACACACCATATATTTTAAAATATTTAATTTAGAATCTGGGTGCGTATATATGTACATATCTGCACACTGAAATTACAAGATTACAATATGCTGAACAAAATGCAGTCAGTAGCTTCTGAATGCTTCATGTGACAGTTTAAAGTAAATGGGAGAGCAGTTTCTGGTACTAAGTAGAATGCCTCTACTTTGAAATAATCCTGGCCAGAAGAAAGGGCCTTTCTGCTTCTTTGTGACATTAACAGTGCTGCTGCTAAACCTGCTTTCTTGAGTGCTCAGATGTTGAAATGAGCAATTTGTTGGTCTGGCAAGCAGTCTCCTAACCCAGAAGTGTTTGTGTCAACATCTTACAGACATCAGAGGAAAAGTGGAAACTGGATATCAAGTTAAGCCACTCTTCTGGCCATAATTTTGTAATTTTTTAGCAAGCGAGGTCTATGTATTTGTCTTTTGCCTTGGTGTTTTTTGGTATTGGAGGTTTTAAAAGAAGTTTTTCTTTTGAAGATGTGCCACTTAAAAGGATCTAAGTATTCCAGGTCTGCATACTGGTCTGCACTTCCAATTGTTAACATATGTGTTTTCCTTGCTGTGCTTCTTATGAAGAGATGGAAAATATGGTCTGATCTGTACAGCTTGTTGCTTTGGTTTATAAGCTTTTTTTAGGAATATTTGCTGAAAAAACCCACTTACAAGCATGGTCTCAAAAGCACAGAGTGAATAAGTGACACTGAGTCATAGTATGGCTATGCTTGAGACATAAAGAAATATATATTTGATTGATATTAATAGACATGCCTTAAAAAAACTGTATTTTTCTACCTTTTTTCTTATTGTGGTTTTATACTGTCTATTTATGAGCTATACATACTGGATTTCTTATAACTTAATGCAGTGTTAGTTTTCTCATTAACATTCAAAGCATTGCTTTTAAATATTATATAGCAAAAGCATCTGAAGGTATTTCTTTCTCTAATGCATCTTTTTAAAATCACAGAAAACTAATCCATGTTAGGCAGGTTTCTGTGCTCATTTACACATCGGTACTAAATTCAATGAAGCTTTGTGAATGAAAAGGGAAATTTATCCCAGAGAATGAAGCATATAATTGCAGGCTAGCCTATATTCAGACTTGATCAGTCTGCTTTTCCTAAATACTTCACCTTGGTTGTTAAGACAGCTCGGAGATGGATATACTATGGAAATGACTACATTAACAGGAATCTTTTAACTATATATTTTGTTATTGGAATGCAACTGGGAAAATGATCAGCCTCTGACTGAAGACAACCAGAAACACTGTATTTCTTGCATCTTCAGAAGTACCTAAGTATGTATTAGGTTTTGCCCATTCTGAAACATCCTTCTTCAGCTGGTTGATAACATATGGACTATATATTACCAGTCAACTCCATTATTGTGTTGATTCCAGGACCGTATGTGGAAGGAGGGGTATTTGTACACTCTTGTTTTGGGCATCTAGCGTAGGTCCTTGAATTAGGAGACCAAGCTCCATGGACATCCTGAGAATGAAAGGAAGGAGAGAGCAGTTGCAGTGCTGATGGTCAAACCACTGCCTGATTTAAATGACTAAATTGTTCTCTGGAAGTGCCCACATCCAAGCTAGGAAAGCAATTCTGCCTTAATGGCAGTCACTGGTGTAAGAAGACTGTGGAGTATGGCTTTTGGCTATGTGTAGCAAGATTTAGGGGGGAAAATTAGATCCTTATAAAAGTTTCTTTTGCAACAACTTTTAATTAAATGCTGCTTGTTTTGCAGTCTTTCTCCATTCTACATTATGCAACACTCAAAACTATTGTTATTTTCATGCTGCTTATTTCAAATGGTTTTAAAGAGATTTCTCTTGTGATTGTACTCTTCATCCAGCTGGTGAGCACAATCTGGTCTTCATTTAAATGTTCTTCAAGTTTAACAGTTTGCAACTTATTTTGGCATAAAATAATGTAAACCCTCTGATAGTTTTTATGTTTCCTATATAAATTAGCTTGAATTTATATGTGCAGTTTCCTTGAAAAGCTGGTACGAAAAGAACAGACTGCCTGCAGAAAAACCTCAGAGAACCTTCTGGGCAAACAGGCAACCACCATGAAGAGCCAGCTGTGAGTCCTGCCTGGCAGCAGATGCCATCTCACGTCTACAGGGCACAGGCTGAACTGCCTGTCAAGTAATGCCCAGAGTCTGGTGGTTTGAGAGTTTTGGGCACTCAGCCATTTTGTAAAACACCTTCAAGTTTATTTAGGTGGGAATAGGGGCTTTCCATTTACCTTACTGATTACAAGGTGTGTTTGGTCAAGCTCACCTTATGGGAGACCATCCAGGCTCTGTCCCTGCTGCCCCCCCACCTCTGCCCCTCTCTTTGCAGTGGGCAGTCCAGCATCAGCAACAGCAGAAACACATCCCTGGTTTTACTACTTGGCATTTTCCACTTCTGGTATACAAGAGAACTTGTGTGACTCACCAGACCTTGCACTGAGGTGGGACTGAGGGGTGAAAAGGCTTTTTAAAGCTGCAGTCATGTATAAGCTGGCTGTCAGGGAGTAGGTGACAAGGGGCGATGCAAAGAGATGAGCAGAGCTACATTTGTGTAGATCCCTTATGCATTAGAGCTCAGCCATATTCTCTTACCCTGTCAGTTTTTCACCTTGGAATCTGTTATTTTCCATGGAAGTTTGAACAAGATGATCTTTAGAGGTCCCTTCCAATATTAGCTGTTCCATTATGATGATCTGAGGGTTCAACCATAATATTAACTTATTGTGTCAAACTCATGATGAAGAACTACTTGGGGTTTTTTTTCCCTACTGAGGAAGACAAAGATCCTCACCCTAGGAGCTTACTCTGCCACGATACACCAGCAGGCATGATCCAAGTGATGCAAGCAGGATGGTTTTAACTATTAAATACACTGGTTTTCTAAGGCAAAAGATATTATGCTTTACACAGTAGAATCTAACGTGGAGAGCCTCTTACACACTATTTGTGTTCTAGAAATTAATCTGTGCATCTAAAAAGTTTAGCTTTCAGGTGTATTGCTGACAGTAATTTAATTGGGTCTGGATACAACTGGGGATTATGGCACTTCGCCTCTGCTTTCATTTTTTTTCATCAGCCAGGAAATCCAACCAATAAAACAATGCAATAATCCCATCTAAGAGCAATAAACACATGAATCAAAGTTTCCATATCCTGCCATGATAAAAGAGTTGTAGCTACTACTGTCTGAGGATGATAAAATGCAGTTTTGGTTACTGTGTCAAAGTCAGTCTCTGGAGATAAGAACACAGAAACTCCCAAAGTGTTTGAAAATAGGTGGTGTGTGTTTTAGTGATAACTAATGTAGGTGAAATGGTCCAGCTTTTGCAAGGTTTGGTTTGCATTGGCTGGCAATTTGGTTACAAATACGCGACATTGAGAGGAACCTGCTTTTCCCTTAGGGTGTAGCCTATACCCTCCCAGCACCTGCACAGGCTTCCTGTTTCAGGTCAGTTTTAATTACTGGATATCCTGAGAGAAGCAGAAACAATTCAGTTGTGAATTGTCAATGTGAATAATTTTGGCACCTTCTTCTGGTTAGTGAAATAATACTCAAAGGAGAGCTGAAAGCATCGTGGAGGGTTGCAGGTTCCATGGGCATGATAGTTTTATGACAGAGCTCTGGAAAAGAACAAGAATTTATATTTTTTTGTTGTTATTTGCAATTAAAACTTCTAAGAAGTAATATATCAGGTAGATTTCAAATGGAATAATGTATTTGTTTCAAGGACAGGGGCTATATAAGTGCCAGAGACTAACAGGAATTAAATTCAGTATCAGCTAAATTAAATCCAGGTATCTCAAAGGACACACACCTTTAAACCAGCAACTGTCTAGTAAGTCTGAAATGTTAAAAGTTGATGTGTTCAAATGAGTTGTTGTTATTGTTTCAAGATCTAGTAATTTTTAATTTTAACAGAGAAGTTCCTACTGGTGTAAGCCTTTTCCTTAAAGGTTAGTAGTCCAGATGTGTGCCACTGCAAGAGTACAAGGTCATTTTCATAGTTTCAAAGTGAATGAAATGTAAAAGCTGCATGAAACAGAAGTAAAAATAAATTGATAAATATTTTATATAATTATGGTCCTCAGTAAATGTTCATTATCGTTGAATCTTTCTCTTCATCAAGCAGCCCACACCACTTCTTCTTGTTGCTGATTTACTGCTAAAAGTGCTTAGAGAGTAAATCTTTAATCTTCTAAATAACTTCCTGCTAGATCATAGCTTTGATGCTGCACTTGCAGGTTGTTCATTGGGGTTTATTTAAGCTTGGTTCATTGAATACAGGAAAGGTTAGTTAAATGTGACTGTCACAGAACTGAACAGTTGCAACTGTTGAGAAATTCCTGTACAGCTATTTTCAGCCCAGAAATCTGAATAAAGGAGTCTCTGTGCACTGGGATAGTACAACTTTTTGCTTTAATACTTTGCAGATTTTTGGAACAAAATGCACCAGAACTGAAAAGCAGCATTTTTTGCTGACCTTGTTGGAAGGCTAGTGCTGTTTCTGGGAAATCAGTGAAACAAGCAGTTCTTTGTTGGCAGAAGTGGAGAATGAAAAGGAGGGGAGCCCAGTCTTTTTTTCTTCACAATGTCGTGACTAAGTCAAAGCTGTAACATGGCTGGGTTCCCTTTTTTTTTTTAACCACTACAGACATTTGTTTTTCATCAGACAGTGTTGCGTGACACCTGACACTGGCCAGTTCCTATGAACTGGGCTCCAGGCTGCCTATAAACAATAGAAAAAAAGATCCACAGTTGCATCCAGACACTTCTGACACTAAAATAATAAAAGTGGGTACAGTCAGTTCAATGCATATGTCAGAAACAATTAACACTTGCATATTTTGGCTTCTGCAACTTGTAGAGTCTCTTGCTCACAAAATAATCCTTGATTAGCATGTATCCAGCAAAGTCATCAACAGAAAGGTCTCTTACAATGTCAGAAAACCTGATTCACTAGAATATCATGATTAATGTAAAAGCAAACAAAAGCAATGAGAGGTTTTTTTCATTTTTCATCTAACTGGGAGAAGAAAGTTACATAGGTCTAACTTGAGATGTGAACTAAATAGCTATGGTTCCATGGACTGCAATGAAACTGGCCACATAGTCCAGGCTTGGAACTTAGAGCTACATTTTTAGTTGTTTTCATTTGAGCTGGAAAATTGTGTAATGACTTTGTTGAAGAGACTTACTTAATTTTGTAAAATAAACTTGTTTTCCTCCAAGAAAATCCCAATAAATCATAAGAATCCCAATCTGAAATTCCTTGAAGATCTAGGCTGGGTCTGATAATGTTCCTGTCAAAGCTGGTGCTAGTACACTTACTTCCACAGAATGCAGTGCTGCCTCTGCACTGCAGCCTGTGGCTTCCAGGAGACTTAAATTGGGGATCCAGTGACATCTTTGTATATCTGGGGAAGTCATGGATGGCACAGTGGCATCTCTGGACCATACTCTCCAGAACACGTGATTCTGAAAGCATGTTGCAAATGGTTTAGATGTGTCTGCATGCTTTCCACAAGGTCCAGAAAGATTTACTAGTGTGGATTTTGCACCACCTACAGGTAATAAAGCCGCTGCTAGACCCAAAATGGCCCTGGATTTAGCACATCTGTTCAATGCAGACAGTCCTGATCTGTGTAAGTAATAAAACCACTTTGCACCCTGAACAAACAATATAGTTAGTACCTTGAAAATTCACTGTATTTGACTCCTGGCTAGCCTGGAGTGTATCAGTGCTGGGTGCTATTCTTAGTGCCATCAACAGAAGGAAATTTTGTCTTGGGTTAATCAGAAGCCCATACAGTGTTTCAGGATTGCTTAACTTCAGAAGTACTGGACTTGCTTGTGTATTTGCTGACTTCTTCACTGAAAATGGCTGACCCCAGCAATTACTACATTTAAACAACCCTGTGAGATGCCCAAGGGTATCTCTGCCAGCAAAAAATTTAAAGTGGTTCTGTTCCTGTCAGTCTTTTGATGGCTGTGTACAATTTGGGAATTTTCACCACTGTCTTCCTGGGCCTACCAAGCTACCTTCTCAGTCATCTTGTCTCTTTCTTAATTCACAGCTCCTTCAACTGGAGCCAATAGACTTGTTCTGCCCTGCTGGCTGTTACTGCTTTTTTCAGTTTCCTGGATGTTTGGCCAAGTGGCTTGTCCTCTGGGGTGTTTCAAACTGGAGAAGCTCTGCTGCATTTGAGTGGCCCAGGCAGGTGGTGGGCAGTGTGGTTCAGAAGCGTGGAGGGCTGCTGGGACAGGCACGTTCCATGTGCCATTGCATCTGAAAAGTTGGTACAGAGAAGCCCTAAAACTTAACACATTAACTGAAGGCTTGCTCATAATAATTTTGGTGCCTTTCAGAGGAACCAATGCAAAAGAGTACTTGCCCATCTGCTATGATTTGATTACTATTCAGCTAGTTCCCAGAGTCAGCTGTTTTATTAGAGTGCGTGTAACATTTTGACCCTTAGAATATATTTTTAGAGCAGCTTAATGCTGCAGTTGCTGTGGGAAGTGTTGGAGAATGCCTCAGTTTTTTGTGTCATTTATTTTTTATAATAGATATAAAACAAAGAATCACCTAACAGTCTCGTGTTTTATACTGTTATTATTTCCAGTTAATATTTGCTTTCAGCTAGGTTAGATTAATTTAGTGTTGTGTGAACGCACATGCCCAAAATCTAGATCGAGGAGATTTAGGTTTAGGAGAGTCAAATAACCCAGTTGCTGAAATTGGCAGAGGATGGCTCCTACCTGCTCCTGTTCATCTCCTGCACAGACACTTGTCAAACTTGGCCATAGCTATAGCTTGATCAAACCAGATCATAGAATCATAGAATCATAGAATTGGCTGGGTTGGAAGGGACCTTAGAGATCATCAAGTCCAACCCTTGATCCACTACTGCTGTAGTTACTAGACTATGGCACTGAGTGACTGAGTGCCACATCCAGTCTCTTTTTAAATATCTCCAGGGAGGGAGAATCCACTACTTCCCTGGGCAGCCCATTCCAATGCCTGATCACCCTCTCAGTGAAGAAATTCTTTCTAATATCCAACCTAAACCTCCCCCGGCACAACTTAAGACTGTGTCCTCTTGTCTTGCTGAGAGGTGCCTGGGAAAAGAGACCAACCCCCCCCTGGCTCCAACCTCCTTTCAGGTAGTTGTAGAGAGTGATGAGGTCTCCCCTGAGCTGCCTCTTCTTCAGGCTGAACAGCTTCAGCTCCCTCAGCCTCTCCTCATAGGATCTGAGCTCCAGTCCCTTCACCAGCCTGGTTGCCCTCCTTTGGACCTGCTCCAGCACCTCAATCTCCTTCCTGACCTGAGGGGCCCAGAACTGGACACAGGACTAGAGGTGTGTACTCAGCCTCAGCAGGGCTGAGTAGAGGGGCAGAATCACCTCCTTGGACCTGCTGGCCACGCTGTTCCTGATCCAGGCCAGGATGCCATTGGCCTTCTTGGCCACCTGGGCACACTGCTGGCTCATGTTCAGCTTCCTGTCAATCCAAACCCCCAGGTCCCTCTCTGTCTGGCTGCTCTCCAGCCACTCTGTGCCCAGCCTGGAGCTCCCCATGGGGTTGTTGTGGCCAAAGTGCAGGACCCGGCACTTGGCCGTGTTGAACCTCATCCCATTGGAATCAGCCCAACTCTCCAGTCTGTCCAGGTCCCTCTGCAGAGCCCTCCTGCCTTCCAGCTGATCCACACTCCCCCCAGCTTAGTGTCATCTGCAAATTTGCTGATGATAGACTCAATCCCCTCATCTAAATTATCGGTAAAGATATTAAACAGAACTGGGCCCAACACTGATCCCTGGGGGACACCACTAGTGACTGTCTGCCAACTGGATCAGCACCGTTCAGCACCACTCTCTGGGCCCGGCCCTCCAGCCAGTTCCTAACCCAGCACAGGGTGCTCCTGTCCAAGCTGTGGGCTGACAGCTTTTTCAGGAGAATGCTGTGGGAGACGGTGCCAAAGGCTTTGCTGAAGTCCAGGAAGACCACATGTGATGTGAGCAACATTTTCTTTGGAAATGAAATGGATTTTTTTGGCTTACAAATATGATCACATACTTACAGGACATATGACTGGTAGAAGATTCAGTGTGATGTCATTTCTGTGCTCCTGATGTCAAGGTGTGGGAACGCTTAACTCATCATAAACTACTTCCTGTAGTTCCTTGATGGTATGTAACTATATATAGTACTGCTTGAAAGAGAAGCAATTTACACCAAGATACAAGTTCATTACACCAAAAATATTCGGTCTGTCCCTGTGAGAAGAAATTACTTGAAGGGTTATTGGGGACCATAGCTCAGAGAGAAGTATTCCTCAGCATTTTCATATTGTCTTGTTCTTTGCCTTCTTGCATGTATAATTTCAGCAGTGATACAACATGGGTACACATCAGCTGATGAAGAAGGGAGTGTATATATATATATATATATATAGTGTGTGTATATATATATACTATATACTACAGCAAAGGCAGCAAATAGCCATTACAGACAGCACCACTCACACCCTATACCTGAAAGTATTCCAGACACACCATACAGGCTATTAATCTTTTCTTAACTTTGCCTGTTTTCTGTCATATGCATGTGCTATTTAGATTAAAGCAATTTTATTACAGAGAACTTACTATATTGTGATAATCCTTCAGCCAGCCTGGATTCTTAGCATGATTGTTTTATTCACCTAACCACTGAAATGAAAAAAAAATTAAGCACATATTTATGCACAAGAGCAGTTAAATTCCTGCCTAGGTGCTTATGGTCGTGAGTCTCAGGGGAGACCTCATCACTCTCTACAACTACCTGAAAGGAGGTTGTAGCCAGGTGGGGGCTGGTCTCTTTTCCCAGGCAACTATCAACAAGACAAGAGGGCATGGTCTTAAGTTGTGCCAGGGGAAGTTTAGGTTGGATATTAGAAAGAATTTCTTCACTGAGAGGGTGATCAGGCATTGGAATGGGCTGCCCAGGGAAGTAGTGGATTCTCCCTCCCTGGAGATATTTAAAAAGAGACTGGATGTGGCACTCAGTGCCATGGGCTGGGAACCGCAGCGGTGGTGGGTCAAGGGTTGGACTTGATGATCTCTGAGGTCCCTTCCAACCCAGCCAATTCTATGATTCTATGATTCTAATTTAACGCCAGATTTACACTGATATAATTATATAATTGTTCTTATTATATTTCTTATTTATTTAGTGTGAATAAGACTAGATTCACTGCATCTTAAAATGTCATTCCATATATTATTTTCCCATTATGAAAGTGGTTTGATTCCTGTACCCAGGTCTCATTCCTACCTCTTCCCTCTCAGCATTACAGCTCCCTAACCTCTCTGGGGTTTTACCACTGAAAAGTCACTGGTCACTGCTTGCTTCAGTCAATTTTTTCTGCAGCCAGCTTACTTTTCCCACCTGGACTGCTGCATTGGTTGCACAGAAGCATTTTCATAGCTACCCAGTTACTTCTGCTGGGAACTGATCCAGTCAAAAGGTATCTTCTTTTTATCCCCAGGCAGTTTTAGTTTGCTGTGTGGCCACAAAAATGCTTTTGCCAGTAAAGGGGTAGCCTGTGGGCAGGAACAAGCAGCTGGGTGTGGAAGAGGTGATAAATGACAACACTGGTTTCATGTGGAAGCATGATGTCATTTGTGTGGATACAGCTGTTTGTGGACCACACATAAACTGTGTCTGTGAAAAGGTTGCATAACTGCAGGGGAGCTTTTAGCTTTGATTATTTCTTGTTCTGGGTTTTCCTCTGAAGCTAAAATATCTTGCAGATGCACTCGCAAATGGTTCTGTACTCTTTACATGCTGGACCTGTGTGATATTGGATTGCCCAGAATGAAAAAGTTTGGGTCTGGTGTGAGCACAATTAAACATTTCTGTCAAATCAAGCAGGGAAAAGTTTGTGTTGGCCTAATGCCTGCGTACCTGTCTTGCTCCAGCTGTGGGAAGACAAGACAGGGTTTGACTTGGCAGAAGGCTGGCTAGCATGAAGTCAGTCTTTAAAAAGCAGATTTAACTTGAAACTGGCAGAGTGAGTTTTGTTCAGTGGTTTGCATTGTATGGGTACCATACCTTTATTTGATCCAAACTCTCAAATCATCAACCTGTTTCTTTCAGAGTGCACTTGTATTAGTCCTTGCTGTACTGTGTCCTTTGGCGTCAGACATGGACACAGCATAAATACCTTCAGGTCTGAGAAGCACAGAGCTGAGATGAGATTTGTTCACATGGTACAGATTGAATTTAACTAATTTTCCCTGCATTTCACCTGCTTTGCTAAAATAAGTGATAGTACATTATTATGGAAAGATGAAGCTTCTGGTTCCTGGTGTTTTTTCATTGCACTGCTTCTGTAATTTCTGACAGTCCAGCTCATCCCTGTATGGCATTACATGCATTTTTTCCCCTCAGTTACCATTCTCAAGCTGCTTTTCATTACTGTAATATGTGAGTGCAGTGTGGGGTGAGGAGTACTTAAAACACTTCTGCAAGATGGGAGTAATATTAAGCCTCATTTAAGAATGAGTGCACAGACTGTGGCTTGTCCATGATAACACAAGGAGGGCTGCAGCCTGCCAGGGAACAGGACCTCCCGCAAGGTTTGGTTCTCAACTGGGACTGGAAAATCTCTCATCACTATGTCATTGAAAAAAGTGTGTATCTCCTTCACAGTGGTGAACATGCACAATTATGCTGGTAATTATTCTTAAAATAATTACTTTAGATCTGTCTATAAATAAAACATTAAGACTGAAAACAGTTTTACTAGTGTGCTGCATATTACTGGTATACATTTGTAGCAGAATTTTCCATTTAAAAACTTACATATCATTTACTACATATTGTTAGGTAAATATTTGAACATACCAGGGTGAATATAAATACTTTTTGTATTGTAGACATTCCTGTTTTATGTGAAATATTAAAAATCATTTACTAAGCAATTACTAGTACCAGATCTTGCCAGATGTAGTGTAGCTATCCTAGTCATTTAAAATATATCAATTTTACTAACGCCATACTGTAAATGAGCAACATGTCTCCTCAGCCCTCTGTTACCTTCAAGTACGATTCCACTTCGGCAGCCATGATTCCTTTTCTTCCCACAGTCATGAACCACCAGCACCCGCTCCTTCCCAGCGCGGCCGTGCCGCAGCAGAGCCGCCCCCCCCCGGCCCCGCAGACGGGGCTGCTGAGCCTGCCCGGGGAGCTGACTGCTCAGCAGCACCAGCAGAAGCTGAGGCTCCAGAGGATCCAGATGGAGAGGGAGCGGATTAGGATGCGTCAGGAGGAGTTACTGCGACAGGTAAGGCCATGGATACTCTCTTACTTTGTTCAAGAGCCTTTAGTTCAATGCATCTACATCTTTACCAGGTACAATTAGCATCTCTGTTACTTTATGTCAAGCTTAACCATCATTTAAGGACAGGTAACAAAAAAGCCAATACTAAGAGAACATTTCATTTTTTTCTCCAAACTGCCCCTGAACAGAACACGAAATGGACATCTGCCAGGAATTACAGGCCTGGTTTCTTTCTCATCAGCTATAATAGTAGTGTAAGGACCAAACTCTATTCTTGTGTCTTTTTATAAACCTAGAGCAACTATCACTGATTAGTTTTCAGTTTAACTTGGTCTGCATAGCAGACCCAGTTCATTCTTCACTGAGGATAAAGGCAGAGTTGTTTTTGACTCTCATCCCAATGCAGTAACTTGCACCTTTTGTACACAATTTGCACCATTGTACAAAGTGGATACGTAACTTCCTTTACACTGCCTTAAGGAAATAAAAAGTTTTAAGGGTTGTATTTCTTCTGTTATGAGCAACTCCACTGCTGGTGATGTGTTTTGCATGCCATATCAATCAGCTTCCTTAGACAAAATAAATAATGTATTTCTCTCAGGAACAGGTTGACTGAAGTACATTTATCTCTGCATCTGATTATTCCCATCATCTTTGGTGAATATATATATATACATGCTCAAAGTTAAGCAGGTTCTCAGTACTCTTGATGAGCAGGGGTGAAAGGCAGATACTAATCCACTAGTTTCTGTTTTTTTTTTTTACCTGCTCATGCCAGGGCTGAATTTGCCTGTCATAGTTCAGACCTGAGTCTGGAAATCGTGGGGTCAACAATATCTTGTTCCCACTTTCAGTTTCCAGGACAATTAATTTTGGGGAGTTATATTATGATACATTACCTGTGCCTGCAGAACTCTGTTCCAGGTGGTGGTCTCTGATTTGAGCAGTGATCTCAGGTCTTTTGTGTACCTTCTCCTTTACTGTCAAGTGCTCAGAACATAACAGAGATGGGTGTGGGAAGAGTGGGGTATCTCATATGAGCTTTGTCATAATTGTTATCGTGCTAATAACATGTTTCGCTATTTTTACTCTCTTTGGCTCTCCTCATGCTTCAGGACAAGAGCCAAATTAAGCCTCAGAACAGTTGTGCCATTAACACAAGGGCTGGTCTCCCTGCTCTGCTGACTGTGTTTTACTTTGAAACTAATACACTCTCAGCATGCTGCAGCTGTGTCCTACTTAAACAAGCCTCTAGTTTACTGTGCCGGTACTGCCCTGCACCTATGGTGTTGGCTTGAGCTCCACATTATATAAAGCAGGACAGTACCACTTTGCATTACTAAAGTTTTCATATACTGGTGTAGACCTTGGGGAACGATGTATTTCCCACCCCAGCAAAGCCAAATGCAAAATCCATCCTTCCTAACAGAATTTTGTGAACTTCCTTGTGGGTAACCTGAAGCACTCCTGTGCCCAGGCAGCAAAGAATGTGACAAATCCCTCTGTGGAGTCCTCAGTGTTCAAGCACAGGTACTCCTGCTCTGAGCCTTCAGCGCTGCTTTTGCTTTTCTAGAGTGACCTAAGGGGAAAACTCTGAGGAAATGTGCACAGTACTGCTAGCAAGTGTGAGGAGGTGCAGAGAGATCGAGAGGGGAGGAATTCTTGTGGTGGGTCACAAACCTCCCTGAGGCTGGAAGCAGCTGCTGGCTCCCCACAGCCATTCCTGGCTGCAGCTGCTGTGCTGGAGCAGTACACCCAGTCAGGAGGAATATGATGTTCTGGAAGCTTTCTCCTTGAGGAATTTGTTTCCTCCTTTGTCCTCCTCTTCATTTAGTTGGTAAAGCTTCTAGGTCTGCAGACTGAGTATGTGCAAGAAGGGCAGCATTTCCGAAAACCAGCATGCCCTGAGTTTCGTTACTCAGTTTTGTCATTCTGGAAAGAGTTTGTTTTCTTTCTTACTGATCTGTTTTTGTCAGCTTTCCAAAAAAAAGGGAGAATCTTTTTGCTGTTTAAGAGCTTCTTAGAAATGGAAGTAGGTAGAGGTGATATCGGTAAGAAATCTCTGAAAGGGTCCTACAGGGAAGATGTCACAGCACTTCTCTGTCTGCGCAATTGCCACCTTGCACCTTGTTTGGGGGGGTGCAAACAGTCAGAAAAAGGCAACACTTCTTAGAGGTTCCTTTTGATCCTCCAATCCTATTCCAGAAGTAAGTGTACAGAAAGATACAGGAGCTCAAAAGAGGCTGCAGAAAGAACAGTGTTTGGGTGTGCAGAGGAAGATTTATTGCTGTTTATTGCTCGCAGAGTAGAACCCTACTGGTCTGCTATGGCCTGAACAGAAAAGTGCCCTGCTGGACTATTTCCACTGCACAACCTGTCCCATGGTCTGATGTACTGATGGCACAGGCAATATCTAATGTCATACTTTCCACCCCCAAGTGTGAGGACTGTCAGGAAAGAAATTGCAGCAACAGGTAGTGTAAACTCACTATAAAAACGCCCTGTCTGGAAATGACTGTTTGGCACATAAGTATGGACCTCAGTTCAGTCCTACCAAGGGTTCTGGGAAATGTGACAATGAATTTCTAGATTTGCATGGCATGCAGCTAAAAACATGTTTGCATCAGAGCTGTGTTCAGAGGCAGTGAGTAATTCAGCTGTCTACAATGCTTTGAAACTTTTAAAGATTTTTGCATATAACACTGATGAAGCTTTTTGACATGCCTTTGTGATGTCAGAGTACTGTTGTTGCTTTTTTTAAAAAAGCTGGCCTGCCCATTTCCTGAGGTTTGTGCATTTTCACAGATTCTAGCTGATTTAATTATAAATAGAAACATCACCATTTAAATTGTCACTTGAAAAATGCAATGTCACGCATAAGCTATTAAGAATCTTCAGACTACTTGTTCTTAAGTTATTAAATTAGTACAACCTCTAATGTAAATAATTATTATTCAGTGAATATATTGATAAATTGATTATAAGGGAAACATTGCATTAATGGGCATCAATATATAATTCCCAACAAATAATTGTTACATTATTGATTAAGAGACCATGCAGGTCCTTCTCAAAGAAGAAACTGATTGAAAACACAGTAAAACATCATATTCTAGACTCCAAAAATATATCAGTCTTTTCTGACTTTGGGAGAATGAATGACTGATTCAGTAGATAAAAGTTTTCTTCTAATATTTAAATGAAATATGTCCTTTGCTTATTTAATTTTTAAAGAAAAGGCTGAGAGGATTAGGTCAAAACCAGATACAGCTTTATTGTTTTAAGGTCTTAGGGTATTTGGAATATTCTGTGGAGCCAAACAACTTTTGTATAGACCTCTGTACCACTAGATGTCACGGTTGTTTCACAGAGATGATGCCAGAATTTCTGTTTTCTTGGGAAGAGTCCTGAAACAAGTTTCCTTTGGTTCTCATTGCTCATTTGCCCTCCTAAAGACAGAGTACATGAGACAGGCTAGCAGGCAGATTATTATTATTATTAGGCAGAGGGTTAATTCTAAAGATTATTGGGTCAAAGTCTTCGTTGCAGGGGTTTTCTTCTAACATGTTAAGTACTTCATGGCTGTAAGTGATAATTCTGCTTTCGTATATAGCAAATTGTGTCATCCCACAGCAACGCATTTTCAGTGCCTGATTTTGGGGGGTTTTTTGCAACAGTTTAAACTGAGAGCAATTTAATTTAAGGTAAACTGTTAGAAAGGGATACATGGGAGATGAAATTTGAGTCTAGAGGTTTTAAGCTGTTTTTATTACTGCTGATCCAGCTCTTGGAGAACTTGGCTCACTGTAGACTGGAACTGAAATTTTAGTGTTACACAGCCCTAGCACACATGTGAAAACCCTCAGCTGGAGTTAGCTGGCCCATGAAGTGGGGACAGGGTGTCAGTAACCTTCATATTGACCTGTGGGGCTGGCTCCAGCTGCGGTAGGACTGAGGGGTCCATTTTGCAGTGCTTCAGCCCAGCACAGGTAGGCTGTAGTAGAACAGACACACTGTCTACATTATGATTTTCTTCCCTCCAGTGTAAAGTCATTGCTTAGAATGACCACCCTAAATCAGATGTGTCTATGTTACATGTTTGTGTGTTACATGAGCTGTTGGAATAACCCTTCCTGTTTGCCTTCTCAGGAAGCTGCTCTGTGCAGACAGCTTCCCATGGAGTCAGAAGGCATGGCCCCCATTCAGACGGCTGTGAACACACCTGCCATGGCACAAGACATGAGGCCTGTGACTAATAATGGATCCGATCCTTTCTTGAACAGGCAAGTTCACGTCCTCTTCATCAGTCAGTTGACTTCTCTACACTGTTAAAGCTGTCTCTCCAAAGCAGTTTCCTCTATCGTCTTCTTTTGGGCTTAACTGTGAACAGGGGTTGTGGCCACGTGACTGGCTGAAATCTTTCAGTTTATATTTTAAGAAGGAATTTTAGAAAAATCAAGCAAACAGTAACAGCTGGTTTAAATTATACTGTAGGTGTATGTAGATGACTCTAAGTGGAATAGGTACGTTATTTAAATACATTTGAACTAATTTTTTAGGCTATCAGAGCTAGTTTTGGCTAGAAGGTTGTATAAATGTGTGTGTATTAAAAAATTTAAGAATGGCCTTGCTTGAATTTCTCTATATTTGGGCTGATGTAATGCAACCACATCAGTGACCAGCAGTTGAGAACAAGGCTTAATGACTCAGTATTTCATTTAATATCTAACCTACTGTGCTGCCTTTTTTCAGACGAGGAGGGACTACATCTGGCAGAACATCTTGACTGAAGCTCTTTCATGTTTCAATTTTTAGTGGCCCATACCATTCCAGGGAACAGAGTACAGACAGTGGCTTGGGATTAGGATGCTACAGCATACCAACGACACCTGAAGATTTCCTCAGCAACGTAGACGAGATGGATACAGGTAGAATACTCTGATTTAGCTTGAAGTTTAATGATTAAGAACTTTGTGTTGTAATCAATAATGTTTTATAATTGCATAACTGAACAATAATCTCTCGCTTCCTATGCAAGTGAACACATGAGACTGTGGGGGAAAAAAGCCTAAAAAGTACCTGGTACCTATAAGGTTCTCAGCTTTAGGTCTAGATTCTACCCTTTTACCTTAGACTGATATTAAACAAAGCAAGTAAAGGTTGGAAAATGTGGTCCTTAATTTGACTTTTCATACCGCAGTCCAAGGTAGGAGGCGTGAAAATGTGGTCTTGGGTTACATGGTTGGTACAAATAACTGTCTTCTAACTGTGGAAAAACAGTCTCATCAATAAGTTTCCTACAATAGCCAAGTTGGATTAGCCTTTAAATAGGATGTATTTAGCTATTTTAGGTTTTGGTATGTATTTTCATATCATTTTCTTCCTGGAGTTTGAAATATCAAAATAAATTGCTAAGAAATAAACAAGGTTTTTTTCCAGATAGTGAAATTCTCAGCACTTCCTCACCTAAACTTCATTTTGAAGTCATCATAAGTTTTAGATGATGCAAAGAGTGAAAGGTTTCTCTATTAAAGATTTTAATCTATTGTTACTATTGTTACTATAGTATTGTTACTATTAAGTTATTAAAAAGTACTCCAAATATTGCAGAGGTAAGTATCTGTGAAACACTTGTTTCTATTGTGCTGCAGGGGGAGTTTTCACCCTTTTGCAGAGAGCAGGTGAGAGGGTTTACACAAGACTCAGCTGCCCCTGTGCAGACAGATGAGCTTTGACCACACTTCCCAAGTGGCAGATCAGAGGCTGATAGCTTTGAACGCTGATGGAAAGAGCCTTTTGTGCTTCTGAGGGCAAAGTGAGGATATGAAATTAACTCCTGGAAGGATATGCATTCTGCAAGCAAATACAGTTTTGAGTTATCATTTGTAGAAGGCAGAAATGCTCAAAAGTGCTTTTGGGAGAGAGGGAATCTCATTATTGTATCAGTTGTGTTGCTTTAAATTACCCACAAGAAGAGTGTGGTATTTCATAAGTTCTTCTTTGCTTTTCCTAGGAGAAACTATAACACAGACAACAATGAACATAAATCCACAACAAACACGTTTCCCCGATTTCCTCGACTGTCTTCCAGGCACAAATGTTGACCTTGGGACTCTAGAGTCAGAAGACTTGATCCCTATTCTCAATGATGTGGAATCAGTATTCAACAAGAATGAGCCCTACCTTACCTGGCTGTAATTGACTGGGTGTGCAATGCAATTCAACACTTCTTTTTCCTCTTGAGGTAGAGGTAGAATATCTGAAAATCCTCAAGAGATACAACTTACTGCCTTAATGCCTTTTGTTACATCATCTTTACAGTCAGTTTAATCTCTGCTTGGGTTTGATTGACACTAATTTAAATATAAATACCTATATATACACACAAATACCTATATGCATATATATTTCTTCCTTTAAAAAAAAAAAACACACTACTTTATACATCTGTGTGCTTCTTTACCTTTTCAGACCAGGCAGAAATATTTTGCTGTAAGGATAGAAAGCGTGTGGTGTTTATGCATGTCCTTGTGTGATCCTCTAGGTATTGATTAACATCATAATGTTAAAGCATCACAAAAGCTAAATACTAGGCCACTGGATTCAAAAAACATGCATAGCATCACACCATGAGAGAGCAGTTTTACTACTGTGTTTATGACAATAGTATCAGAAGCTTTTTTTATCAACTTACTTAAGCTTTAAAAATCTTTTTTTTGTTCCTAGTAACTAAATGTGCTGCATGGAATACAGATTAAGTCTGATCCAAATCAGCCATAATAATTCTCATTATATATTTGTAAAGGCACAATCGATACTATTGAAGTTTTTTTTTCCAGTATATTACTGTATAGTTTTCAGAAAATAATACTTCCAATCTGAAAGTACCAGAATTGTTTAGCAGCATTAATATTATCGCTGCAAAGTAAAGCAGACTGGTACTCACTGTTGCCTTTTAGGAACAAAGCAATGTATTATAAACAAGCATTTTTTAAAAGACCCTAGATTTTGATGGTTATTTTATATTAAGCACTACAATTTTGTAACTTAACACATGGACATACGATTTTTTAATAAACATTAAAACTGTGGCAAATATTTTAAATGCAAAAACCATGCTTTTAAAATCAGGTCTGAAAAAAGTGGCACAACTTGTTAATATCATATGTAGTGGGGAAAAACCCTTCCTCATACTGTTTTCAGTAATGTTTTTAACTGACAATGTCAAAATACATGTAGTTGTATACATGAAAAAAGATGGTAACTTTATCAGGACAGTGCTGAGGCAGTAATTGTAACATGTCTGGTAAAGTTGCTTAGTTTTTAAGTCTTTCTCTTACTGTAATTGATGTACAGGACACAGGGCATATTCTGTGTATTACTACCTATTGTGTATCCTACAAATACTTCTTTATCAGAGGTTTGGGACTGAAAAGGCATCAAGGACATAAAGCTTGCAGTTCCCCTGAAATGCAAATGAAGTCCTAAATTCTTAAATATTTTGAAATTATATTATTTATAATCTATGAACTTAAGCTTTTTATATTGAAAAATGTCTTTTTATGAAAGGCATTAAAACTTTTCTCTAAGCTTAATCCAGGCTATGTAGAGAGAGGGAGAGATGTAGCACTCAGTGTAAATGTGTGTTTGTCAGGTCTTATAACGCTTAACAAGGTCTTACCGATGCACCAGGATATTGATCACTCAAGACTTTTTGCCATCTAGTTGGGTAAAGGTAGGTGAAAAGGTCAGAGAAGTTGATGGGAATAGGGAGTAGGTTTGGAAGACAGAAGCTGAGGTAAGAAACGTAGATCTTTGCTGGGATGGGTGGCTGCAGATAGGGGTATGCAAGAAACAAATCACCAGTGTTTAGTAAAAACATCACAGATGAGCTTGATAAAATAAACTGCCTTGTCAGTGAGGAACTGCTGGGTGCACATGATATCAGAAGATAGAAAATAAATAAATAGTACACACACCAAAATTTTGGAAAAAGAGGTGGAAGGCAAAGACAGAGTCACGAAGTTTTATTACATAGGGTAAAGTAGCTCTTTTTATATATGGTTTTGTTTTGTTGTGGGTTTTTTTTTAATAGAAAAAGAGATGTGACAGCAGAGTTGTGTCTACACAGAATTTCATTATTGAATGGGCATTGTGTTTCTTTTATTCTTTTTTTAAACTATTTTTGCTAGTGATGACTGTCATGGCATGAATTTCTTTTCAACAAACAGGGGACCGGGCAGGGCTGACTAATATTACTGTAATTATGATTAAGGAATTCTTCAGGTTGTCAGCCTAAATAAAAAACAGATGGTCCTAAGGCTTTTTTCTTCAGTGACATGACTGACTTTGGTAAAAGGACTGCAGATTATTTGGCATCTGGTTGTGATGCCAACTTGTGAGGCCAGCTGGCCAGCACTGTATGACTGGCGTAACAAACTGAAAGCCATTGGTGCTAGAACAACTGACAATAGCTGCAGATCTGAGCTTTACAGTGATTATACTGCTCTTCATTAGATAATGTTTAGAAAATGCAGTTTGTTCATTTGCTAGCTAAGTCTGTGCTATTGAAAATATAACTTTTGTCATAATAAAGGATATTCCAAGCAGATCAGGTTCTCATCTAGTTTGAATTAGCTGATCTGTGTTGACTTCTGGTTACACTGATCTTCATCAGCTGGAGGCCATGCTTCTTAAAGAGATAACTGATGCAGTTTTCTAGTAAAGTAGAGTAAGATGCTAATTAGAATAGTGAATTTACAAAGTTTGTTGCTCTTTCATTGTTTTTTTTTTTCAGGTGGTTAAGTGTCTTGGTTCAAAGACCAAGATAAAAAAAAGATAAACTGTATCTTCATATTAATTCTCTAATAAACAAGCTGCAGATTTGGAACAGGAGGATGCTATGTGAAACAATACTGCCAGTGTAAAACAACTGCCAAAACCTTGGGTCAGGTCTTTACTCAGTCATGAACCAAATCATGGTTAAGCTGAAAGCAATTCTTTACCCACTGTTAAGTTTTTAATTTTTGTAATGGAGAGGATGTATCAGATGAAGTGTAGTAACAACAAAACCTATTTTCTAAAGTTCTCTTTTTTACAAAAGTTTCTGGCTTTAAACAGACTTATGGCAGAAGTTGTAAGTATTCAAAGCATATGTAATTCTTATGAAACTAAATTTATTGCTGATGATATTTCACTGTACTGTTTCAGGTTTTGAACATTTGCTTTACTAAACATACACTGTCTCTTTCTAGTATAAATACAACAAATGTTCCAGCTGGACAGTCTACTGTTGGCCATCACTGAGGATGGCATACAGGAGCCTTGGTGATGCAGAAGTAATGGGACATTGTTAGTTACACTTTGTATTCTGGTAATACTATATAGGTTGTGGAGGGAATGGGTTTGACTTTTTGACAACAATGCTGTTTGGGGAAGGGAAGGATTTTAAATGTCTATTTTAAATACAGAAAAATATGGGTATTCAAATGAACATTTCCTAATATACTACATCCATGTACATGCTATTATAACTTTTTTTTTTACTTTTTCATTTTGTTATATGATGTGTGAGCATTTGTTTTTAATTTCAACCAATTGTATGTATCACAAGCAATCAGATCAGACTGTTGTATCCATGGTTTGATTCTGTTTTGTTTAGGTTTTTTTTTTATTTCTTCGATCTTGTACATGAAAAACAAATATAAATGAACTTAAAGATTTTGGATGCATATTGATTTATTAAGTGGTTTATTTTTTTCTTTGGAGGACTGTAGTATGTGCTTCCTAGGGAACTGTGTAACACTGCTTGGAAAAAAGGTACAGGCATACTGTTCTGTGAAAAATGCATACATTTTAAATTAAATTATTAGCACTTAGCAAATGAAATGGGTTATTTTACAATTGTGTTTCAGTTCATTAGTAGTTGTTAGGGCCCTTGCTGTGTTTATGGTTTTACTCACCACATGATCCTCAGGGCCACCATTACTTGTTTCTTTTAGTGGTACCTTGTAATTCACAATTCACTAACACAAATGTTTTGTTATAATTTATTTACAGAATCACAGAATCATCCAGGTTAGAAAGGACCTGTGAGATCATCAAGTCCAACCCTTAATCTACTACCACTGTGGTTACTAGATCATGGCACTGAGTGCCACATTCAGTCTCTTTTTAAAAACCTCCAGGGACAGAGAATCCACCACCTCCCTGGGCAGCTCATTCCAATGACTGATCACCCTCTCTGGAAAGGATTTTTTCCCAATATCTAACCTAAACCTCCCCTGGCAGAGCTTAAGCCCATGCTCTCTTGTCCTACTGATACCTGCCTGGGAGAAGAGCCAGACCCCCCCCTGGCTCCAACCTCCTTTCAAGGAGTTGTAGAGAGTGATGAGGTCTCCCCTAAGCCTCCTCCAGCCTGAACACCCCCAGCTCCCTCAGCCCTTCCTCACAGGACTTGTGCTGGAGTCCCTTCACAGCCTCCTTGCTTTTCTCTGGACCTGCTCCAGAACCTCAATATCCTTCCTGAAGTGAGGGGCCCAGAACTGGACACAATACCCTCATCTCTAAGAGGGAACTGTGAGCACCAAGTCCATTTGCTCCTAAGATCTGTTTTGGTGAGGCAGTGTGCGCTCTTTTCAGTCTGATCCCTTGTTTGAGAAGTTTCTTAAATTCTGCATTAAGAAAATGCCCATATTCTTTCCTAGGAACAAGCCTTGAAACGTAAACATTGTTGTATTTCAGTATCTGGTCTTTACAGTCATGGTACATGACATGAGTGATTTAAGATCCTATCCAACTGTTACTGTTAATCAATTTCAGTACTCTTCTGTCAATCATGGTCTTGCATCATTCATTCTGATTAATTGTTGATCAGCTAATTAATAGAATGCTGCTCACAATGTCTTGCATATACATAAAAAAAAGCTCTGGAACCTCCACAAAACAGAAATGCAAGTGTATTAGCTTGCAACCCTGTTTCGAGAAATGCGTTTGTTAATTCATGGCCTATTTACTCTGGAATATTAATCAAGTTTCTTTGGCAGAAACACTGGATGCTTGTTTGTTCATAAAGGTCAGTCAATTTGTTCCTGATGATACAACTCGCACCCTGGAAGGTTTCTGTCGTGCCAGGCGCGTCAGCAGCAATGTGCAGGCTGCACTGTTATCCCAAAGACGCAGCAAAACCCTGGGCGAGGGACAGATTTCCTGCGGCTGTGATGTTCTGGAAACCCCGGTGGTTTCGGAGGAAGCGTGTCAGTACTGCGGCTTTCCCAAGGAACAGTTCAATGTCGCGGTCCCACCGCTGGGCCCGTCCATCGCCCCTCGCCCGCGCAGCCCTGAGGGGTTTGCGCTGCGTGGGCGAGGGGCCCGAGCCGCCCCCCAGCTCTGTGGGGCAGGCACCGCGGCACCGTCACTGTCAGCGGCCAACTTCCTCACGTTTTTTTCCTACCTTGCAGCTGGTTCTCCCCCCCCATACCACCAGCAACGCTTGTGTCCCCACCAGGTACCTTTTAATTCTTCAAAGATGCGATCGCTAGAATCCCGTGCACCATTACAGGGAAAATAAGAACTTGTGTTAGGGTGGGTTTGGTTTGGTTTTGTTCTAAAGACGTGCTTCTAAACGAGTTTACAGATCTTCCTTGGAACGGGAGGGGAGCCTTTTCAGAGTCCGCCCGCTCTGCCCAGGCCCAGACCCTCTCGCCCTGTTTTCCCACCCCCACCCCTCAGGTGGGTGCTGTTGGCGGGCGGGGCAGGGCTCGCGGGGGGCTGAACTCCCACTTCCTGTCGGGGCGGCGGGAAGGGCGAGGCTGGCAGCACAGTCTGCATGTGGTGTTCAGTAGGATGTTGGAGTTTTCATGGCTTCTGCATCACTCACAGTGTAATCAGCAACAACGCAAACAACAGCAAGCTCTGAACCAAGCCCTGAACCACCCCTGCTGAAGAGGATGTGGGGACTGACCCGTTCCGTGAGACTAATATGGGTGAGGTATGTCAAGACTGTCTCTTATA